>OU383782.1:1602232-1663901 GCA_910950805.1 Acrocephalus scirpaceus scirpaceus
ATGTCCATCCTGAACCTCCCCTGGCGTAGCTTGAGCCTACATCCTCTTGTCTTTTCTCTGAAACAATGTCTTTAAAAATGCTCTTAAAAGTCACTGCTTTATACTAGATTCTAGAGGCATGATGGTGACTTTGCATATATAAGTAGTTTTCACTAGCAGATTTGCTTACTGTGTATTGTTACTCAGACACGCACTGGATTTGTTATTTACCTAAGATGTTGAAGCTAACTTTTGGGTTCAGCCTTGTTTCTGAGCTTTTCATGAGAAACCAGAAAGAGTACATTGTAATGTGATTCTTCCATGACCATCTGCAGTTGCTGTCTTGAATACTTCTCTGTGAACTTTATTTAAGCCTCTGGCAATAAGAAACCTATTTTCTAAATTCTATGGAATCTGCCAATGATTACACCTTCACTGTCTTTCATTATCATTCTTATTCTTCTGATACGGTCTGCTGTATGTTAGGCTTAGTGCTTTACACACCTTGTCCCTGTCCCTTCAGTTGTAGCGGCGCGTTTTCTAGTTTCTTACTTATTGTTAATAATCATTTTTCTATAATGGTTCTTCCCAAGTTCTCCCCTGTACTTCTCCCCATTTAGTACAATCTCCTGCCTGGGAAATTCCCTTTGTTCCCTCTGTTGCAATATGTTGTCAATCATCTGGTCTCCTCCCAGTGCCTGCCCCCCTCCGGGAAGCCTCCCCCTCATTCCAGAGGCTTGGAGGGGCTCGGTCCCGGATTGGAGCAGGCTGGGGTGCCCCACCCCTCGTTTCCTATTTGCTGGCTGTGTGCCCTCCCCGTTTCCCTGATTGGTTTTCCCTCTTGTGTCCACCCCCTTCCCCTAGTCCCTGATAAGCAGTGAGCCTCCCCTGCTCGCTCTCTCTCCTCTCAGCCTCTGCCTCGGGCTGGGGCTTCGCTCAGGGCCCAGGCCCCTGGGCCTGGGCCTGGCTCTGGCCTTGGCCCTCTTAGCTCTCTCTCTCCTGGAACACGTGAGTGCCTGCACCATGGGGTGCATGTGACAATAAACTCCATCTTGCCACGAAGCCTCCTTCTTCTTACCTTCGTCGAGCCTCACTAACAGCTCTCGTGCATCTTCTGAACTACTAAGGAGGTAGTGGCCGGTCTGCTAGCCACTGCCCAACCGGACTTGAAACAATTCCCTGCCAGGGCAGCCGGGATTCGCTGGAACACCATCTCCAGCAGGGAACAGGGTATTATTTCAATTGGCGCCCAACGTGGGGCAGAAGTACCACGAGAAGAGGTTGCGTAGGCTGTCTCCGCGTGGAAGTCTGTGAACGCCAGAACCCGCGGGAGAAGGCTCCACCTGCATTGGATTTATCCTCGCAGTGTAGCGAAGCCGAAGACAGCTACGTGCCTGCCAGGCTTCTGGCAGGAGAGGAGAGTAGCTCTTGCACCCAGAAGAGTTCTCCTCCGACGAAAGGAAACCACCACACTCAGTTTTATTTTTTGTTTTACAAGCCTGCACCAGGAGGAGGCTTGAGCGAGGGAGCTCGCCTCCGTGGGGAGCTGGAGAAGTCAGTTGGTGAGCCCAGGATTGGTAAGTCCCACGGCTGCACGCTTTCGCAGCGGGGCGGGCGGAGACCGCGCGGCACCGGCCGAGCGGGTTTCATACGCAGCGGAGCGGGCGGGAGTGGGGGAAGCCCCCCTCTTCCCCCTCTGCAGCGGCGGCGGTCATGCGGCAGCGGCTGTTTCGTTTCGCCCGCGCTCTGCAGCGGCGTGGAGCGGCGCCGCCGCGTCACCGCGGGACCACGTGGTTTCAGCGGCGCGGCCCCGCTCGCGGTTAGCACGGCGTCCGTCTCCCCTCCTCCCCCCCGCGCGGCGGTTTCGGTTTCGGCGGCTCTGCGGTGGCAGCCCCGCTCGCGCCCCCTCCCCCCCCGCCCCGCGCGGCGGCGGCAGCACGCTCGGCTGCCGCATGACCGCGGCAACACGTGGTCTCGCCGGCGATGGTGCGCGCGCCCCCCCCCCCCACTGCCTCCAGCGGCAGCGCAGCCGGGACGAACCCAGATCCTACGAGAGCTCCTGACTTCCAATGCTCAAGGCTTTTTTAGCCAATCGGGAGGCTTTTTAGAAGCCAAAGGAATGCATTCCGCCCTAAGAGGTTGCCTTTTTGCCCTCCAGGGTTTGTTAACTGTGTGCGGCAGTTTTTAGGTTTTTTCTTCTTTTTCTTTTAGTTTGATTTAAGTTGTGCATTTTTATTTTTCGAGTGTGTGTGTGTGGGTGTGGATTGAAAATGGGTGCAAATTTCTCCACACAGAAGAAGGAAGTCTTTAATTCAGCCAAAGTGGAGAAAGAGCAGAGAGGACAATCTGCCTCAGCTACCCCAGACCCCATTCCCATTCCCTCTCTCCCTCGAAGGGGCATTCTCCGGGGAAAAGCAGAGAAAACTTGCCCTGCTAGCCCTGGCTCCCCGCAGGTGCCCGACCCCAGCCTGAACAGTCATGGCCAGACTGTTCAGGTGTGCTTGTGTTTGCCCCGGCTAGGTAGCTCAAGCCATTTTTCCCATCCCCTTCTACCCCAGTTCCTAAACCCCGAGTTAAGTTTTCTTCCCAAAACAAAGAGAGTGCACAGAATGGCAGTTGTGGCTGTGCATCTCCTTCTCCCTCTCCTTCCCCCAAGGCAAGACATGGCAGCGACTGCATGGTGCAGCCGTCCACGTGTTCAGTGTCCCCCTCCCCCACTCCTTCTTCTCCCCACAATCCCTTTTCTTCCCTCCCACATTCCAACCCCTCCCTTCCCTTAACCCCGCCCACATCCCGGGGCTCAAGAGCTCCACCCTTGTTCATACTCCTCCCCTAACTCCTCCCCACTCCCGCTCCACCCACAACCTGACCCCACCTCCCATGATGTCACCCCGGGAGGCCACACCCCCTCCTGTGCCAGAGCCACCTCGGGCGTCTGGTTCCCACAGTCCTACTTCCCGTTCCCATGCTTGGGATACCGGGGGGGTGGGGCCGGGACCCCAAGGCCCAGGCCAAGATGACTTTCCTACCCTTGCTCCAGAACTCCTGGGACGAGTTTGTCCTCCCCTTACCCCTTTGCCCTGTTTTCTAATTATGTTGTAGTTTTTGTTTTATTTAGTTCAGGTCAAACCCACTCAGCGATGGCCCCACTGACAGCAGCCAGACTTCTATTCCTGCTGCTGCTCTCCAGCCTGAAGTCTCCGGCCGTGGCGTGGACAGTGCCAGCATCCATGCCACAAACAGCAAACTTGTCGGAGACATCCATGCCACAATCTGCAGGGTTGTCAGAGACATCAAGAACAAGCTGTCCTCGGGCATCCGACTGGCTGGCTGGACTTTTTGAAGACTGGGGACTACCTGAGTGGGCTGGATCCATCATTTGTTTAGTTCTGATTGTTTTGTTAGTGCTTTTTTGTGTTTCTGTTGCTGCATGTCTTACCTGCTGCTATGTCAAAAAGTTTATTTTACATGCCAGCACATTCCCCCAAGTATTCCAAGCTGAGTGTGCCACAGCTCCTCCACTTGAAGATGAAGACATCTGCGAAGATGAGCCCTTCCCTGAAGAAGACTTTGAACAAGACTGTGACCAGGACTTTGAGCTGTGGCCACCGACTAGCTGTTTATAGTTTAAGTTACCATCTTTTTGTAAAAAGAAAGGGGGAGATGTAGCGGCGCGTTTTCTAGTTTCTTACTTATTGTTAATAATCATTTTTCTATAATGGTTCTTCCCAAGTTCCCCCCTGTACTTCTCCCCATTTAGTACAATCTCCTGCCTGGGAAATTCCCTTCGTTCCCCTCTGTTGCAATATGTTGTCAATCATCCATTGGTCTCCTCCCAGTGCCTGCCCCCCTCCGGGAAGCCTCTCCCCCTCATTCCAGAGGCTTTGGAGGGGCTCGGTCCCGGATTGGAGCAGGCTGGGGTGCCCCACCCCTCGTTTCCTATTTGCTGGCTGTGTGCCCTCCCCGTTTCCCTGATTGGTTTTCCCTCTTGTGTCCACCCCCTTCCCCTAGTCCCTGATAAGAGTGAGCCTCCCCCTGCTCGCTCTCTCTGCCTCTCAGCCTCTGCCTCGGGCTGGGGCTTCGCTCAGGGCCCAGGCCCCTGGGCCTGGGCCTGGCTCTGGCCTTGGCCCTCTTAGCTCTCTCTCTCCTGGAACACGTGAGTGCCTGCACCATGGGGTGCATGTGACAATAAACTCCATCTTGCCACGAAGCCTCCTTCTTCTTACCTTCGTCGAGCCTCACTAACAGCTCTCGTGCATCTTCTGAACTACTAAGGAGGTAGTGGCCGGTCTGCTAGCCACTGCCCAACCGGACTTGAAACAATTCCCTGCCAGGGCAGCCGGGATTCGCTGGAACACCATCTCCAGCAGGGAACAGGGTATTATTTCAGGAAGGGAGAGCTAACGAGGTGCCACATCTGCAGATATACATTCAGCAGCTGGAATCACAACTGCAGCACTACAGGTAGGCTGGAGGCTGTCAGAAAGTGCCTATAAAATCACAGTGTTGGGACACAAGTGAGTTTGAGACTCTCTGGTTGTGGCTTATTAAATGTCTCCAAAACACCTTGTGAAATCTAGCCAGAGGGAAATTAGAAGCTGCTTATCCATTTCCTTGCTAGGGGTCTGTAGGAGATCTGGGAGCCTTCAAGGCCAAGGTAAGGGTGCTGATCTACAGAGAGCTGAAGTTACTCCTCAGTAACACACAACAACAGAACTCAACATGGTAATGCTTGAAGAAAGCCCCAAAACAAATTCCAGACAGTCCTTCAGAAACCATTTCCAACAGACTTACTTCTTTCACTGCATTTCCTGGTCATTAGGTCCCATCCCAAGCCAGCTGTAATCAGATGGCTGACACTCCATTCCATAAAAAAGCTCTTCAGCATGTCCTGGGAATTGGGGAAAAGCAGACAAGGACAACTTCTGGCCAGTGGTTTCAAATTTGCTGTGACTTCATTGCTTCTTCACTGACAGAATAGGTGATAGAAGAGAGAAGCTGAAATGTTCCTAAACCCACAAAATAAGATAGTGGGTTTTGTTTGAGTGTTCTCAAACAAAAACCATTACCCAACTAAACCCCCTTTTTGTAATAACATAAACAAATCTTTCCAGAAGTCAGAAAGTTGGTCACAAATGTAATAGTCCACTGCTTTTGTTGCTTTTTATCTCAGACAAAAAACTTGGACTCACTGGTGGTTATTAAGTGTTGGGCATTTCTGCCCAAGTTTCAGATTGACCTATGGAATAAAATCTAGTTTATATTTTTACTGACCCAAAGGAAAACCAGTATTTATAGATGTATTTATACTTACACTACTAAATCTAGTATTTTAATAAATTGCATCTTCTGAAGTCCTTGCCTCTTCCTAAACCCACACTTCCTCTGTTTGCTTATAAGAAGAATTAATAGTGAGTTATTTGTGGCATCATAGCTATTGTACTGTTTTATGAAGTGAGGAAATTCTAAAAATAACCAGTGTCTTTTTGTCAATATTGTTTCTGTTAGTACTTGCATGGTTGCAGAAGATCAAAGAAAATAAAAGCATTTATTTAAACATCTATAGGATTTAAAAAACACTGCAAAGGCACGTAATGTTCAAGATGACTGTCAGGAGTCTCTGGATAAATGATAAAACTGTTGGTGCTCAAAGGGATCACACAACTTGTCAGGTCTGTCTGGTTCTCCCTGCAATGAGCACCAGAGATTGAAGATGAGTTCTTCTCCTGTGAAATTGCTTTTCCAAAGTATGATGAAGGATAAAAAAGATGACCTTGAAACAGGTTAAAGGCAATAAGCAGTGACCACTGGTCCTGCAGAGCAGGAACTTTACAGGTTACATCAAAACAAAGAGTGTGAGTTTAGAAATGTAAATTACATGTTCCTTGTGAGATAACCTTCATTTGTAATGCTTATTTTTAAATTGCATGCTGATTTAAAGTGAGTGTCAAGCTCAGGAATGGTGCAGGACTGACCATTTGGGGACTACACCCCTTTTTTAGCCCTGTGGCACATTTTACAGTGGCCCAGGCAGCTTCCACCCTTTGAGAGTCTCTGTTGGCCATAAAGCAGCTCCACCTCCCCATGCAGGTAAAACAGCTCTTGGTGTAAAGTTTAACTTAGAGATGCATAATGAAAATTGTGACTTGCATGCCTGTGGTCATACTCCACAGCCCATGGAATTCCATCACTCCTCCTGTTCCACAGTGGCACAGGGGTGCCCAAACTGGCAGAAAATGGTGAATAAGCAGTGCAGAGTTGTGTGTTAGGGTGAGGAAAGGGTTCAGCAGCAGCTCTGCCCCACACACCCTCGGCGGTCCCAGCTTGTCCCCTTCTGTCTGCTTGCTCACACTGGTGCTCAGGCAGCACAAACTCCTGCTGCTCAGAGAGAATCTCATTCTCCTGACATGCAAGGGCCCACATCCATGGGTGTAGCTTGGGTCAGGTGCTGGGAGTGCTCGGTGAGGGGAAGAGATGGGTTGGCTGAGGTGTGGAGAGAGAGGGACAGCTGGGAACCCACAGGGTTCTGATTGTCACTTGGCAAGAGTGCCAACTTGTCCTGTTGGTTAAGTCAGGCTGTATTTCAGTTGCTGTTACCTGTCCTGTTGGTTAAGTCAGGCTGTATTTCAGTTGCTGTTACCTGTCCTGTTGGTTAAGTCAGGCTGTATTTCAGTTGCTGTTACCTGTCCTGTTGGTTAAGTCTGGCTGTATTTCAGTTGCTGTTACCTGTTAAACACTCAGTTTAGGTCAGGCTGTATTTCAGTTGCTGTTACCTGTCCTTTTAGTTTAAGTCTGGTTGTATTTCAGTTGCTGTTACCTGTTAAACACTCAGTTTAGGTCAGGCTGTGTTTCAGTCACACCACTCCAGTGAGCAGTTCTGTCCCTTGCCAGGTGCCACACAGAGTTGCTGAGCAGGGTCTGGGTTTGGCCAGAACTGATGCTGCAAGGTAGTGCTGGAGAGGAATGGGGGGATTTGGGTGTTCTGCAGAAACATTGACAATTGCAGATACCTCTCCTGAGAATTCATCTTAACTGGCCTGGTGAGGCAAAGGTTTCCTCCAGCTAAAGTCAGATTTCTTCCAGAGAGGATCGTACTCAAGAATGAGTCCAGTTTATGAGCTTTACACACTGTTTATAGTTTCATATTTATAAAGGAAATTATTTCTTCTTTTAGGTTCAGATTTTAAAAGCTCTTTTAGCATCTAAATCTCTCTTCTGGACCTTCATCTGAGACTCACAAGCTATCACTTAGATCTGAAATCCCAACCATGACCTGAAATTATAATCCTGAATGCAGGAAACAACAGTTTGCATTTAGTCAAAAAAGTGTTGAAGTACCGCAAGTGATTAAACATTGTCCTAAATTAGAGTGTGTAATTATCATCATCTATTCCTGATTTAATATTCCAGATTCATATTCCTGTAAATCTGTATGACTTAAACATGAACTTTTTCTGAGTGCACAGGTTCCTGTGCCAGGGTTTGAAATGTCCCTGTCACATATTAGGTTCCTAAAGCAGCCTAGCTGACCAAATGGTTCATAGTTCTTGCCTCAGGTGCACATCCTAATCTTCCTTCTCTGATGAATGTGTCAGGTTTCTGTCTGGACTACTAAAATAAAATCTTTCAGCTTTTATTTTTTAATCCCTGTCAAGTTAGTAAGTCAGTTTGGATACTTGAAAGGTAAATTTCAGTAAATTGCCTACTGAAAAGCGTGAGTTCATTTCAGAGGAAAAAGACATCACAAGAAAATGTATATTTACAATTATAAATATATATAAATGATATAAATATAAATCATATAAAAAGTGTGTAATTCCCAGTGCCTGATTACAGGGGAGTGTAGGAAGTCAAGTAAATCCCCTTTTTATGCTGTGCCCAGGAGTAATTCCCAGAGGCAAATCATTAACCACTATTCCCTAAACTCCCTTTTTTTACCCCCACTAAGTTTTGCTCCAGCACAAGGTGACACCATCCATGTATTCTACTATAATCCTGTGATTTCTAAGTATTTTTATAAAAATACCACACATTAAAATGTTACTACAGTAAAAATTTCACATCTTCTGCTGCTTTTATCCATTGAACCATTTGTCCTGTCAGAAAAGGAAATTGAATTGGTTTGACATGAATTGTTCTTGCCAAATATAAGTTGGCTCTGTTTTCTATACTACATTGGAGGTGGCTTAGAAATTGATTACTTAATAAAGTGTCCATGTCCTTTTTCCCTTTAATAGCATTGGAGGGAATTGAACAATTTAACAATCATGGTTTAACAATCATGTTACCCAATGTAACAAATAAAAAGAAAGGTCATTTAGAATTGAAATAAACTTCATAACGGAGATGTTCACGGAGGGTTTATGTTGCTGCATTAGTCAGCAGCACAGTAATTACATAGGTCAGTGAAGGAGGTCATAAAATACCAAAAATGCTTCCCATATGCATGGTCTGTCTCCCAAATTACTTAATTATCCATCAGCATTTCTATGTGTTAATAAGTAGGAATCCTTTCGGCATGGAATGCAGAGAGGTTTGTTTCAGCCCCTCATATTCTCCTGTAAATATGAAGACTGAGGCCTCTAGCATCATTTTCTCCATTTATTTATTTCATCAGTGTCAATTTGTCTAAAAAGTTCTGCTTTAGGTTATCTTATACTGGAAGCAGTTCAGGTTTTTTCTCTTTCAGGAGACAGCGCTCTGATCTTTTCAATAATTTCTCAGGTTGCCATTCACTCTGTAAAATAGAACAAGATGGACCAAACAGGTCCAAATCAATAATCCAAGAACAGCAGGGAAATATGGAAATATTCCCAACTGAGACAGGATCAGCTCCATTAGGGAGAGGAAAAAAAAAGCCCTTGAAAGGAAACACTAATACACAATAGAAGGTGTAGGAAATAACCTATAGTAGGTTATTTCCAGTTGGAATGATAATGGTTTATATTTAGGCACCCTAGAACTGTTCTTCTACTTTAAAAATTAGACAATAAAGAAAATCTGGACAAGTTTTGCTTGACTGCTGTCATCAATACCAACTCCTTGCTGTTGTGAGGTGAGGGGCATCTTGGCAATTTGTTCAGGTGGCACAAGATTTGAGAGGAGGCTGTGGGTGTGCTAGGCAGACCTGCAGGTGGTAAAGACATCCTTGGACAGGAGCAGGCACTGATGGCACTCAGGGAACTGAGCTCAGAGAGTGAAAGAAATGTTAAATTTGCAGAGCCTCGTCTGTGAAAACACTCAGATTCTTCTGGACGAACTGATGTAATCTGATTTTATTTCCTAACTTTGCCTGGAGCTGGTATTGTTTTCTGCTAAAGAGTGGAAGAAGTTTTGTATTACAGAGAAATCTGACAAAAAACCCACAGAGCTTCAAGTTTTGGAAGAAATTAGCTGTAGCAGGTGAATATACTCCCACCTTACAAAGCTTAGACTACTTGTGTGTCTCTAATCATAGAAGAATCATAAGCTAAGTAATCAAATCAGATTACTCTCATTGGGAACACTTTAAAGCAGCATTTTGAATTCACAACAAGGATGATGGAAGGTATTGTTACTTATGGTAGAGAGAACCATACAGAGCAATTTATATAGATTAATTTGGCAGTGTAGAAAATGTATAGCACCTCTTGCTGTGGAAGGGCTACTTTTATTTCAAATGCAAGAGTCTTTCAAAGCTCCCCATAATAATAACAATAATAATAGTAATAATAATAGTAGTAATAGTATTAGTAGTAATAATAGCAAAACCCTGACTTCAAATCCAGTCACATAATTGCATGTTCACTGATCCCCAAGGAACTGCAACATTTATCCCCAGTGTGCTGTGACACTGAAAGTGAAGCCACTTCCCTGCCTTTTTTCCATGCTGGGCTCTTGTTTACAGAGTTTATTCTTGGGAGGTTTTCCCTGGCTTCTCCCTAAATCCTCCTTTTATCTGCCTGGCCATGTTTGCTGTGTGGGAGTGCATCAGGGGTGGCACAGTGGCAGTGCCACACACAGGGACAGCCCATCTGTCCCCTCCTGGCTGTGTTTGCTGACCCTCCTGGGCATGGAGGGCTGGGAGTGCCCTGCCAGCCCTGCTGCAGCACTGTGACAAAACCACAGTCTGAGGCTGTCTTGTCACCCCAGACCCAGCTGCCTTGCACAGCTGCCTCCCTCACCCTTCTGTGCATGATTTGGATCGTGCTGGCCCCTCCTACACCAGAGGGATCTGTTTGTGCCAAGGGGATGTGCAATCAGTGTTTCTGCAGCTTTTCTTCCCTGAGTGAATGCCTGGAAATTGAGGCAGCAGCAGCTTGGTGACGGCTGTGCATATCCCTCCTTATCTGCCTGCCCTGACTTTGTTCAGTCCTCCCAGCACAAACTTTCAGCACAAACTTTCTGGCTGATCAACAGGTCACATACCTTGTCTTATGCCCCCCCTCCAAAAAAGATGGATTTCACACACAAAGATAATTTTAAAGAAAAATCTTCCTCCCCTACCCCTTTCAAACCCCAACACTGCAGTCCCCGTGAGAGGCTGTGACCCTCAGACAGCAGAGCTGTCCAGAATCACTGATTTTTTGGGCTTACAGCAAGAACCAACACCAGACGTGGTCCTGGCTCACAGCCAGCCCTCAGCCACGCTGTAAATACAAATACCCAGCTGTTCCTCAGGACACTGCCAGGAGCAGAGGCACCAATGTCAAGCAGCATTTAAACCTGCCTGGACCCTGAGGAGGCTGGGGCTGAGCTAATACATGTCACTGATGTGAGGAGATACTGTACAGGCAACTCCTGCACTTCCAGAGACACAAGGCAGTTACTCAGCAGCCCTGCAAATATTTGTTCAGTTTGGGACTCCTGCTGAAGCACTGCCCATGTTTGCTGTGCTGTTCCCTTCTCTTCATTCTCCTGGGCATCCTTTCAGCTTTGTCAGTGCCTCATCTGCCTGCTTAGCAGCGTGATTAAAATCCAGGCTGATATTTGCCTCTCTCATGCCTGCCTGGGGGTATCCCCTTTGTGGTACTCAGCACGTTGCCCTGGACTTGCTTGGGAATCTGAATCTCAGCTATTCAGAACTGCAGCACTTGAAAAAACCTAAGGAAAACTGCAGTCACATCTAAGGAGAGTGAAAAAAAAAAAAAAAAACAGAAAAAAAAAAAACCCAAAACCACACACCAAAAAATCCAAAAAACCAGAAAAGGATGTCCTGCACTATAAGTAAAACTTGGGTTAAATGGATCTGGTCTTACAGATTTGTGTCCTGAGATAATCCCAGACTGGAAATTCAAAGACTGATTGAGGTTGTGGGGGGGGAGAAGGAGGGCAGGAAGAGGAGCTGGTCAGTGTATCTGCTTCACTCCTTTATGACAGAAAAGAGAGATCCAGGTATACCTAGGTCCACCTCCCCTATGGTAGGGGATCTTTAAGACCACCTAAAGCTCTAAAGATTAACTTAAAGGTGCCTTCCAACCCAAACCACTCTCTAATTCTATGATATTTTCACAATTCCAGATGTGAAATCTAATCTGTGTGCTCAAGTCAAGCAACCTGAAAGTTGTAAAATGCATCAAGAGACTGGCTTTAGCTCAGAGACCATTCCTGGTCTCTGAAAAAAGGAATTTGATACATTTTTATAGCTTTTCATAATACCCATCTGAAAATTTGGCAAATTCTGATAAAAATGAATAGGTATGTGTGGCCTTAAGGGATCACAAAGTTAAAGCTCAGCTTCAGAAACTGAAAATATAAAGCATGGACTGAAGCTTGGCCATTACTGCAGGTCTGTGTATCCCAGGATCTGCCTGTGCTCTGTGCACCATTCCACATAGGAATGTACTTTATAAAAAAGAAATGGTTGGCCAATAAATGCCAAATGCAAGTTCTGAGCATCAGGAAATTCCTCCTCTGGAACAACTTCAGCCTTCACAGCATCGTTCTTCAACCACTTGAAAAATCAGGTGTAGAGGCTGTGACTGACTCTGGGTTGCAGTCCCTCCTTGTTTGAGGAGGAGAATATTCCCTGAAGGTGCCTGGGGTGTTAACTGCCGTCACAGCACTCATCATCCCTTTCAGGAACAGAGGTGTGGTGTGGACATGATTTTCTGAGCCTGAGAGAAATTTGGCTGTGCTGGTTTTCCCAAGGGAAACCTTTTAGCAGCTTTCTCTTCCCAAAACATCTTTTGTAAATAGCTGCTTTTCTCTCAGAACATTTTTAGGTTAACTCTGTACTTTTCCCATAACAAAACCTCTCCCAGGTCTTTTCTTTCCTATTTCTGTTACTTAACCAATGGAGAGAGGTGTCAGCTTTTTTAGCACAGCATACTATAAAAGAAACGAAGTAAACAGTAAATAAAGCCTTCATTTCTTTCTCTTCTGCTTTCAGAGAATTATTAGAGTTTATTTCATGTCCTGCTATGACAGTGGTGAGTGTTGGGAGTCAGATTGCAGTGGAAAGACCCCAAACCTTTCAATAAATCCCCAGAATCAAAATCAAGCCCTGTGCTTTGTTTTGTGCAGAGCCTCTGCTCACAGCAGAACGTTTCAGGGAGGCTTCACGGTGTCCCATCAATCATAACACTGAAAAATCTGGTGCTCCCTGCACATCTGCTCTGCTTTTACTCTCTGCACTTGACCCCATCACACGTCCTTGGCGTGAGTTCACACACCAGAAAAGCATTGGGGGAGGTCAGCCAAGTTTAAAGCACAGCTTTGGCAGCTTTGAGCCAAGCTCTGAGCACAGCATTTTCACTCTCCTGGGGCTGGTAGGTCTAAGGGGCACTGCTTGGCACAAAATTACACCAGGCAGAAATAGGAGCAATCACAGCAAAGCCAAAGCTTGTGAAAATTGCAGAAGAGGAGGTTTTGTTACCCATTTCTGTGCCAGCAAACAGGCAAGGCTGGCATTTCCAGCAAGGGCACACCTGTGTTTTGTGGGGCATCACTCTTGTCACCCATGAGCCCCCCATCACTATCTGAAAGACATTAATAAATCAAATTTCAAAGTACCACTTGAAGATACAAAAAAAGAAGAAATAATTCGTTTTGGTTTCATGTTGAAGAGGCAGTTTCCTTAGTTGCAAAATATTTTTTTTCCTCACATTTCTCATTCAACCAAACCAAAAGAAAAAGGAAAATATTCTGACTGTTATAAGCAAAATTTGGGAGAGAAGCTGGCCCTTAGTCTGAAAGGTCTGTGTTTCCATTAATGAATCTACATGGCTCTGCCTAATTTCCAATGCTGTCCCCATTCCCCAGGGACAATTCCTTCAGCAGAGAAAAAAGAGTAAGAGAACCAAGAGTCACAATGTTCTCAGTTTATTTTGTCAGTAAAACTGTGCCTGTGCCTCTGGAGCCCTGGCTGGGATGTGACAGGCTTTTCAGAAGCCTTCCAGCTGTGAAATATTCCCACCACTGGCAGGATATTCCTGGGTAAATGAGCTTTGAACTAAAGAGCTTTCAGTGTGGCCAGGGGTTGGGATCTCTCAGAAAAGCTGTGATTAATCTCTGCAGCAGAATTCTACACCAGGTTTATTCCTTTGCTGTCCATCTTACAGAATAATCAGTGTCAGTGTGGCAAGAGCTCACTCATGGGCCATTTCCCCTAACATAATATCAGGGTTGAATGATTCTAGAAAACTTTCCCTGCTCCCTTCTGGAGGCCTGAGTGATCCCCCAGCATGGCTGTCAGTGGGAAGAAGGAAGGAGCATTTAGCTGTCAATGCCCTTCCCATGTGCAAGGCCAGGGTGTCCTTGCGTGTGCTCTGTGCAGCCACGGAGAAGAGCAGAGAGGGAAGGGGCCGGGCCCAGGGCTGTGCCCCGGGGCTGTGCCTTGTGCTCCTCCTTGGCCGGCCCCAGGGAGCCTGAGGATCTCCTGCAGTGCCACGGGAGCTCTTCTGTCCTGTCTTTCTTTGCAGCCCAGCCTGTTGCTGAAGGTCATCGGGCTGCCCAACCCAAGTCCAAGACTGAGGCTCTGGGCAATGGTGAGGGTAGGTCAAGGCCTTTCTCCCTGGCAGAGCTGCCAGCTCAGAGCCCAAGCTGGCCCAGGGGGGCATCGCTGCAGGTGCCAGGACAGAGCCGTGCACGTGTGTGCCCTCGCCCTGCGCGCTCCCCTCACCGCTCCTGCGGCTCCGTGCTGCCCGTGCACATCAGCACAGGTGACAGCAGCTTCTGTGCCTGTTGAGCTACAGGTGTGGCTGCAGGGAGGAATTCTCCGGCTCCTTTGGTGGATGTTGCACACAAGCCCAGCTCCCATCGCAGGGGTGAGTAGTGTGTCCCTGCTGACCTCACAGGCTCAGCCCTGGGGCTGTGGGATCCATGCCTGGGAAATGCAAATACTTTCTCTTAAGGTCTCCTGAGAGGGAAGAAAAAACCTGTAAGAGATAGTAAGGCCCTGGAGGAACACAGACATCTGGAACAAGTTCTGAGTGAACTGGAGAGAGAGCAAGGTGGGTGCATGTCCCTGAGGCTTCCCCTTAGACTCAGCAGCCGGGCCCTTTCTCTGCACACCTGGACATGCCGTGCCCGGCACAGTGGGAAGGGATCCATGGCAGCCTCGCTGCCCCGCTGCTGCTTTCACACCCTGCAGGGCTGTTTGCCAGCCTGGCCTGGCTGCAGCTTCTCCCCAGCCTCTGCAGGAAGGCATTTGGCATCAGCTGCCAGGGAGCCCAAAGTGCCCCACGGGCCATGCCCACCCTGAGATCCCAGCAATTTCCCGGTCTCTGGGTAGATGCAGAGAGGCGCCTGTTTCAAGGAGGGAGGGCCCTGAAGCACCTCCAAAACCCTGGGCAATTTCCTTGTCCCTATCCATGTCTTTGACAAAGATTGCCTGGAGAATATCGGTACAGCACAGAGAAATTTTGCCATGCAGTCTCTGGAGTTTGGGTACTGAGCAGTCCTGTGCCAAGCAGTGTCAAGGTGTCTGCAGGCTCCAGCTCTGGGAGAGCAGAGAACATCCTGGCCGTGTGCACCGTGCTGCCAGCTCAGCAGTGGAGCACAGCACGGGCTCACAATCCCCATTGCTCCCCCAGATGCAGCCGGCATTATAACAGAGGACGATATTATGTGGAAAAGGATGAGAAGAGTTTTCTGCTGGGGACCACAGTGCTTGATTAAGTTAATGGGCATTGCAGCTTGTGGGGCACTTCTCCTGATGATGTGTTTTGCTGGAATCTGGTATTGCTGGAAGAAAAACTGGTGAATGTTTTGCAGATCTCTTCCACAAAGAGCTTCCTTTAAAGGCTGCTGATAGTCAGGGAACATTCCCAGTGGTGCTGCTGTGGAGCTGTGCATAGTCAGTGGCTGCCCAAATAACTCTGCTCAGGGTTCTGCTGCTGCCCAGTTCTTTCATTGGCCTCTTCATTGCTGGCCCTTGTCCTGGGGAGCCCGCTGGGGCTGCAGCCAGTGCTGGCTCCCACTGAGGCTGCCTGGCCAAGAGCAGCCCTGGGGGCAGCGGGCAGAGGCAGAGCAAGGTGGGCAGGAGAAAGAGCGGGGCCCAGCTTGCCCTTGCAAGGCAGAGGCGCTCTGGGGCCCGCTCCTGGTCAGGGCCCCTGCCCAGAGCCAGGCCCTGCTGGCCGGGGCCTGGAGGGGCAGCTGTGCAGCTGGGCCAAGCTGTGCCAGCAGCTGCAGCCGTGCTGGGGAGCCGTGCCAGCTCTGGGCCCTGCTGTGCACGAGGGTCCCTGTGTGCCAGTGCCAGCTGGGGCCTCAGACACCTCCTCTCTCCACAGGAGCCCTTGTGTAGCCCTAGAAGACCTGCTATTTAACTCACGGAGAGAGAATGTGCGCTGCCGCAGCCCTTCACTACTATCCCCATCTGCCCTGCCGTGGCTGCAACACCCTCTGGAACCCTTCCCGACACCCAAACACCAAAAACGTGAACCTCTCCCGCAGAGTCCCCTGGCCCTGCTCCCCTGAAAGGACTCAAGGGGGGCAGGCCCTGTACAGTTGGGCAGGAGTGTGCCCATGTTTTATGTTTAAATAAAGAAATGGAGTTTTCACAATTATGTCTGGGTGTTTACCACCAGCCAAGCCCACAGCGCAGCAGCACTGGCTGAGCTCCATGGCCGGGAGCAGCCGTGGATGCCCACGGTGTGGGCAGGCAGGAGCCAGGCAGGGGCTGCAGTGACCAGCAGCAGGGACCCGAGGGGCTGGGGGAGCCCATGCTGAGCCTCCCCGGGCTGAGGGCACATTTCCTGCAGTCCCATCACCTGGGCCTGCACCTAAGGAAGCACATTAAGGCTATTTTGAGCTTTCTGCCAAGCTGTGCATGGACCCCTCATGAGGCACAAAGGAGTATTTATGGTCTCTCCTAAGGCAGGGATCCCTTGTGAGGTGTGCAGCAGGTTTAAACTTGAGGGGTTTTTTTACCCTTCTCAGCACAGAAAAGGGGACACTCTGGGCTGAACTTCTACAAATTTGGGAAAAAGCCTCTTGTAAAGCCTTTGGGCCCAGCCTGTGGGCACAGCGGGCAGGCAGAGCCCATCCTTAGAGACCAGTCCAGGCTGCTCGGACCAGGCTGGGCCAGGCCAGGTGAGGGCCCCAGCAGGGAAGGGCCACAGCCATGGGGTCTGATGAGGCTGCCGAGCTTCGCCCTGGCCCTGTGCTGCAGGCAAACACACATTTACAGCCACAGCCATTCACTGGGCCACAGGAGGCACACGGGGCTAGAACTGAGGCCGTGGTTTCTCACACTGAAGGGAGGCTGTCTCTGTTCGGTTGGAAGGCACAGCTTACATCCCAGTTACTTTTGTGAACCTGCTGGGAAGTGTTGTGGGGCACTGAGTTCCGACCCTCCTCACTGCCAAGTGTGGCTGACCGTGTGGGGCTTTTTTATTTCTTGCCCTCTAAATTTGTGTCCTGGCAGAGGGTTGTTTGCTTGCTGTCATCCAGCACCATACTTTTGGAAGTAAAAATAGTTGTTGAAACCAATGCTGTTAGCACTGGCTTAGTTGTGAGAAATAACCTCTCACATTTATAAATTCAAAGGTTTATTAAACCTTAACAAAGGACTGAAGAACGAAAAACTACAGCAACTCAAGCACACAACTAAACCACCATCTGCTCACCCACAAAATGGCTGCGCCGCCTTTTAAACCCTTGGCAACCCTGACCCCGCCCACCGCCTGTCAGTCAACTCTTCTTCGGAGACCATTGGTGGAGAGTGCGTTCTTGCAACTTGATTGGAGGGCAGGTGTTGCCATAGTAACAAGCCTGCCCTCCTCCCTCAGGCCCCAGGCCCAGGTAGAGCCCCTCAGCCATGGCCCCACTGCCCAGGCCGGCCCTTGGCAACCGTACGGGGCAAGGGGGGCTGTGGAGAGAACACACAACATCCAAACAACAAATCGCAATCACTGTACATCAATAAAACTTCTCTTAACATACACATCATAGTCATCCCTTAACTGCAAGAGCCAACCGTGGCATTACCTATCTGTAATATTAGTTCATCTTATAAAGCTCCTAAAAAATCAGCATTGGCAAATTTTAATAAAAACTATATTTTAGGGGGTGTTTTTGTTTGGGGTGTGTGTTGGGAGTTTTGGTTTTTTGTTTGTTTGGGTCTTTTTGGGGGGGAGGTTGGGTTCTTTGCTTTGGTGCTCCGAGATAATGGAGGAAGGGGCAGATTTTCTGTTCAACTTGCCTGTGAGTGTGCAGAAAGCCAGAAAACAAGAACAGTTTTTCACCAGCTGGTTGAGGAGCTCTAAAAGCAATTGTGCTGAGGGGGTGAGGGCACTGCTAACAGCCTGCATTGTCCGCACCTGTGTTCCCCTCTCTACCGCAGTGCTGTGTACATCCAGAGCCTTGAACCTCGGCCTGATGGTGCAAAAATCCCCCCCACATCCCTCAGCTTGCAAAAATAAAGAGATTGTGCTCATTATTATAAAAAGCTGTAGGTATGGCCGGCAGCTGATATTCTATTGCTGGCGGGAGCCCCGTCAGTTGTTACATCTAAACAACTGACCCAGCACGGGCTCATGCTCCCCATTGCTCCCACAGATGCAGCCGGCAACGCAACACATTATAACAATATGTAGAAAATCAGGAGAAGAGTTTTCTGCTGGGGACCACGATGTTTGATTAAGTTAATGGGCATTTTGATTTTTGGGGCACTTCTCCTGATGATGTGTTTTGCTGGAATCTGGTATTGCTGCAAGAAAAAATGATGAGTGTTTTGCTGATCTCATCCACAAAGAGCTTCCTTTAAAGGCTGCTGATAGTCAGGGAACATTCCCAGTGGTGCTGCTGTGAAGCTGTGCATATCAGTGGCTGCCCAAATAACTCTGCTCAGGGTTCTGCTGCTGCCCAGTGCTTTCATTGGCCTCTTCATTGCTGGCCCTTGTCCTGGGGAGCCCGCTGGGGCTGCAGCCAGTGCTGGCTCCCACTGAGGCTGCCTGGCCAAGAGCAGCCCTGGGGGCAGCGGGCAGAGGCAGAGCAAGGTGGGCAGGAGAAAGAGCGGGGCCCAGCTTGCCCTTGCAAGGCAGAGGTGCTCTGGGACCTGCTCCTGGCCAGGGCTCCTGCCCAGAGCCAGGCCCTGCTGGCCGGGGCCTGGAGGGGCAGCTGTGCAGCTGGGCCAAGCTGTGCCAGCAGCTGCAGCCGTGCTGGGGAGCCGTGCCAGCTCTGGGCCCTGCTGTGCACGAGGGTCCCTGTGTGCCAGCACCAGCTGGGGCCTCAGACACCTCCTCTCTCCACAGGAGCCCCTGTGCAGCTTCCAAAGACTAGCTAAACTACTCAGGCAGAGAGAACTAACACTATACTTGCAGCTCTTCACATCTGTCCCCATCTGCCTAGACGCAGCTACACAAGCCTCATGAGCCTTTCCCGACACCCAAAAGCCAAAAACGCGAACTTCTCTCCCAGAGTCCCCTGGCCCTGCTCCCCTGAAAAGACTGAAGGGAGGCAGACCCTGTACACCTGTGCAGGACACGGCCCGTATTTTAGGTTCAAATAAAGAAACGGAGATGTCACAATTATGTCTGGGTGTTTACCACCAGCCAAGCCAACAGGGCAGCAGCACTGGCTGAGCTCCATGGCCGGGAGCAGCCGTGGATGCCCACGGTGTGGGCAGGCAGGAGCCAGGCAGGGGCTGCAGTGACCAGCAGCGGGGACCCGAGGGGCTGGGGGAGCCCATGCTGAGGGGAGTCCCTGGGCTGAGGGCACATTTCCTGCAGTCCCATAACCTGGGCCTGCAACTCCTCCAGAGTCCCGGCCCAGAAAACAGGGAAGCCATGGAGAGCATCTCCAGGGGCACAGCCTGACCAGCTATGGCAGCAGGCAAAACAAAGGTTTTGCTGAGCCATGGCCCTTTGATGAAGCCAAACATTTACAATCAAGGCAGGCCAGGGGTACACATGGGGGAACCCATTGGGTTCTATAGCTAAGGCCATGAGGTCACAGCAGGCTCTGAGGTGAGAGCAGGCTGAGGTCACAGCAGGCTCTGAGGTGACAGCTGGCTGAGGTCACAGCAGGCTCTGAGGTCACAGAGGTGCCAGAGCCCCGTGGCTGCACAGCCCCACAGCCACCGAGCAGTCGGTCCTTGGGCACAACTGCAGCGGCAGCAGCGGCGGCGGCAGCAGTGGTGCTGACTTTGGGACAGCGAACTCAGGACAGTGGTGGCAGCAGGAGTTGTGGGACTGGCAGAGGGCAAGGCACCATGGCCCTTGCTCTGCGCCTCTTCCTCCTGCTGCTCCTGGCAGTGGCCCTGCCTGGCAGGGCTGCCCAGGCTGCTCCGTGGCGAGCAGGTGAGCCGGCGGCCTGGCTGCCCTTTGCCGGGACAGCGCTCCCTTCTCCCCGGGAAGCCTTGGGGATGGTTTTCCCCAGGCCTTTAGGGAGGCAGTCCTCTGGGGGAGTGAGGGACAGAGCGTTCAGGGCTGTTCCAGCTGCCCCTCCATGGATGTTGCACAGGGCATGGAAAGAGTGTGGAGAGTGACCAGAGACAGCCCAGAGCTCCCCAGGCCCCTCTGCAGCTTTGGCCATGCCCAGTGACATCTGGCTCCCACGGCCTTACCTGACCCCCTCGCAGTGCCCAGTTCCCAAAGGCAGAAGGGGATCCCAGCCCACCCTGAAAAAGGTTCCCATCTCTGCTCCCTTCTAGATCATGGTGCTAGGAAGGCTTCTCCAGAAGCCTGGCTTAATGAAGTTTTGCAGCCTCTGGAGCCTCCTGCAGGTATGTTGTCAATGTCCCAAAATGAATGATCATTGACAACCTGGCAGGAAGCAGGTGACACAAGTTTCTGTGGCTGTTCAGTTCCAGGTGTGTCTGCAGGGAGGACAGTTCACGCTCCTTTGTTGGTTGCTGCACGCAAGCCCAGCTCCCGTCGCAGGGGTGAGTAGTGTGTCCCTGCTGACCCCACAGGCTGAGCCCTGGGGCTGTGGGATCCATTACTGGGAAATGGAAATTCTTTGCATTAAGTTACTCCAAGAAGGAGGAACAAACATAAAAGACACAAAAGGTCCCTAGAGAAATCCAAATACATAGACCAGATGCTGAGTGAACTGGAGAGATGCCATGGTGGGTGCATGTCCCTGAGCCTTGTGCTGAGACTCAGCAGCCGGGCCCTTTCTCTGCACATCTGGACACGCCGTGCCCGGCACAGTGGGAAGGGATCCATGGCAGCCTCGCTGCCCCGCTGCTGCTTTCACACCCTGCAGGGCTGTTTGCCAGCCTGGCCTGACTGCAGCTTCTCCCCAGCCTCTGCAGGAAGGCATTTGGCATCAGCTGCCAGGGAGCCCAAAGTGCCCCAGGGGCCATGCCCACCCTGAGATCCCTGCAATATCCCAGTCTTCGGGCACATCAAGAGGGTCAACTGCTTGGAGAATGGAGGGCCTTTTCCTACCCAAAAATTTATAGGGATTCCTGATTCTTATCCATGCCTTAGACAAGTATTGACTCCTGAAGATACCTCCTTCACATTGGGGAACAGCCCCACCTTATCCAGCTGTGCCTCTTCCATTCTGCAGAGATGAAAGGAGACAATGTGCTGAAGGCGAGGTTTCCCGGAGGAAGCAGTGGCTCCATGGCAGCCTCTGCTGCAGGAAGGGAGGTGATGCCAGGCACAGGCACAGGAGGTAATTGCTGTGCCTCTGGGCCTGAGCCCTGCTGAGGCTGGAGCTGCCACCTCTGCTCCTTGGCAGTGCGGGCACACACCGGACAAGAGCGGCACAGCCCAGAGGAATCATCCCCAGCAGGCTCAGGGCACTCGGGTACTGAGCAGCTCTGCTGGTCTCCCTGTGTCGGAGACACGGCCCCAAACCTGGGAGGGGCTGCAAGGGGTGCCTGTGGTGTGGAAAGGGTAGAGGGGAAAGCAAGGCTGCAGTGTGTCCTGAGAGGGCCTGGCTATGTCCCCTTGGGCTGGGAGAGCTGGCCCAGCAGAAGGAGAGAGGGAATATAGGAGGGAAAGAGGGATGCTTGTGGTACTGCCTGCTGGAGTTTTTCCCAGGGCTTTAGAGAGGGTTTCCTCTGGGGGAGGGAGGGAGCGAGCCCCAAGGGGCCCTGGGCTGCTCCAGCTGCCCATCCATGGATGTTGCACAGGGCATGGAAAGAGTGTGGAGAGTGAGCAGAGCCAGCCCAGAGCTCCCCAGGCCCCTGTGCAGCTTTGGCCATGCCCAGTGACATCTGGCTCCCACAGCCTTACCCGACCCCCTGGCAGTGTCCAGTTCCCTAAGGCAGAAGGGGATCCCTGCTCATCCTAAAAAACGTTCTCATCTGTGCTCCCTTCTAGATCACGGTGCTAGGAAGGCTTCTCCAGCAGCTTGGCTCAATGAAGTTTTGCAGCCTCTGGAGCCTCCTGCAGGTATATTCCAAAATGAATGATCATTGACAACCTGGCAGGAAGCAGGTGACACAAGTTTCTGTGGCTGTTCAGTTCCAGGTGTGTCTTCAGGGAGGACAGTTCACGCTCCTTTGTTGGTTGCTGCACGCAAGCCCAGCTCCCGTCGCAGGGGTGAGTAGTGTGTCCCTGCTGACCCCACAGGCTGAGCCCTGGGGCTCTGGGATCCATTCATCTGAAATGGAAATCCTTTCTGTTAAGGTCCTCCACGGGGGAGGAGCAAACCTACAAGAGGCAATAAGTCCCGGGAGGCATCCAAGCACACCAACAAGAAGCTGAGTGATCTGGAGAGACGCCGTGGTGGGTGCATGTCCCTCAGCCCACCCTGAGATCCCTGCAATATCCCGGTCTCTGGGCACAGCAGGAGGGGCAGCTGCCTGAAGGAGGGAGGGCCCTGGCCAGCCCCAAGAAGCTGGCCTTCCTCCTCAACCTTTTCCATGACTTGGCCAAGCTTTGCCTCCTGAAGATGCCACCTTGCCTGATGGTAATAATTCCATCTGATCCAGCTGTCCCTTTTCCTTTCTCCAGAGAAAAATAGAGACAATGTGCTGAAGGTGAAGTTTCCCGGAGGAAGCAGTGGCTCCATGGCAGCCTCTGCTGCAGGAAGGGAGGCGATGCCAGGCACAGTCTCAGGAGGTAATTGCTGTGACTCTGGGCCTGCGCCCTGCTGTGGCTGGAGCTGCCACCTCTGCTCCTTGGCAGTGCGGGCACAGCCCAGAAAAGAGTGGCACAGCTCAGAGGAATTATCCCCAGCAGGCTCAGGGCACTCGGGTACTGAGCAGCCTGCTGGTCTCCCTGTGTGGAAGACACGGCCCCAAACCTGGGAGGGGCTGCAAGGGGTGCCCGTGGTGGGGAAAGGGCAGAGGGGCAGAGCAAGGCTGCAGTGTGTCCTGAGAGGGCCTGGCTGTGTTCTCTTGGGCTGGGGGAGCTGTCCAAGCAGAAGGAGGGAAGGAGGTTGGGAGGGAAGGAGGGATGCTTATGGTACTGCCTGCTGCAGTTTTCCCCAGGGCTTTAGGGAGGGTTTCCACTGTGGGAAGGAGGGAGAGAGCCCCAAGGGGCCCTGGGCTGCTCCAGCCGCCCACTCCAGAGTTGTTGCACAGGGCATGGAAAGAGTGTGGAGAGTGAGCAGAGCCAGCCCAGAGCCCCAGGCCCCTCTGCAGCTTGGCCATGCCCAGTGACATCTGGCTCCCACAGCCTTACCCGACCCCCTGGCAGTGTCCAGTTCCCTAAGGCAGAAGGGGATCCCAGCACAGCATGGAAATGATTCTCATCTGTGCTCCCTTCTAGATTGGGAACATTTCATGGATTATTTAGAAGTGGTGGCAAATGATGGTTTGAATATCTTGGAGAATCCTGAAGGCAAGTTCTCAAAGCACCTTCCTTACAGAATAATCAGTGTCAGTGTGGCAAGAGCTCACTCATGGGCCATTTCCTCTAACATAATATCAGGGTTGAATGATTCTAGAACACTTTCCCTGCTCCCTTCTGGAGGCCTGAGTGATCCCCCAGCATGGCTGTCAGTGGGAAGAAGGAAGGAGCATTTAGCTGTCAATGCCCTTCCCATGTGCAAGGCCAGGGTGTCCTTGCGTGTGCTCTGTGCAGCCACGGAGAAGAGCAGAGAGGGAAGGGGCGGGCCCAGGGCTGTGCCCTGGGGCTGTGCCTTGTGCTCCTCCTTGGCCGGCCCCAGGGAGCCTGAGGATCTCCTGCAGTGCCACGGGAGCTCTTCTGTCCTGCCTTTCTTTGCAGCCCAGCCTGTTGCTGAAGGTCATCGGGCTGCCCAACCCAAGTCCAAGACTGAGGCTCTGGGCAATGGTGAGGGTAGGTCAAGGCCTTTCTCCCTGGCAGAGCTGCCAGCTCAGAGCCCAAGCTGGCCCAGGGGGGCATCGCTGCAGGTGCCAGGACAGAGCCGTGCACGTGTGTGCCCTCGCCCTGCGCGCTCCCCTCACCGCTCCTGCGGCTCCGTGCTGCCCGTGCACATCAGCACAGGTGACAGAAGCTTCTGTGCCTGTTGAGTTATAGGTGTGGCTGCAGGGAGGAATTCTCCAGCTCCTTTGGTGGATGTTGCACACAAGCCCAGCTCCCACAGCAGGGGTGAGTAGTGTGTCCCTGCTGACCCCACAGGCTGAGCCATGGGGTTGTGGGATCAGTTCTTGGGAAATGGAAATACTTTCTGTCAAGGTCCTCCAAGAGGGAAGAACAAAGCTACAGGAAACAAGAAACCCCATGACTCATCTGAACTGGTGAGGCAAACGCTGAAGGAAATGACAGAACAAGGTGGGTGCATGTCCCTGAGCCTTGTGCTGAGACTCAGCAGCCGGGGCCTTTCTCTGCACATCTGGACACGCCGTTGGTATCAGTGGATTTTGGTATCAGTGCCAGGGAGCCCAAACTTCCCAACGGGCCAAGGCCACCCTGAGATCCCTGCAATTTCCCGGCCTCTGGGTAGATCAGAAAGGGAGGCTGTTTTGATGAGAGTGGGCCCTGTCCTAGCCAAAAAGTATATAGGGAGTCCTGATCCACAACCATGTCTTTGACAAGAATTGACTCCTGAGCTGGCCACCACCCCAACATGGAACAGCTCAATCTGATCCAGCTGTGCCTCTGCCTTTCTACAGAAGTGCATGGAGAGGATATTCAGAAGGCAAGGTTTCCGGGAGGTACCAATGGATCCGTGACAGCCTCTGCTGCAGGAAGGGAGGTGATGCCAGGCACAGGCACAGTCACAGGAGGTAATTGCCTCAGGGCCTGAGCCCTGCTGAGGCTGGAGCTGCCACCTCTGCTGCTTGGCAGTGCCTGCCCTCCAGGGATGTTGCACAGGGCATGGAAAGAGTGTGGAGAGTGAGCAGAGCCAGCCCAGAGCTCCCCAGACCCCTGTGCAGCTTTGGCCATGCCC
The DNA here is from genome assembly GCA_910950805.1 of Acrocephalus scirpaceus scirpaceus. Lineage (NCBI taxonomy): Eukaryota > Metazoa > Chordata > Aves > Passeriformes > Sylviidae > Acrocephalus > Acrocephalus scirpaceus. The sequence goes on from OU383782.1 coordinate 1,626,914, forward strand.
AGTGACATCTGGCTCCCACGGCCTTACCCGACCCCCTGGCAGTGCCCAGTTCCCTAAGGCAGAAGGGGATCCCAGCACTGCATGGAAATGGTTCTGATCTATGCTCCCTTCTAGATGAGGTTTCTGGGAAGGCTTCTCCATTTGATTGGCTGAATAAAGTTTTAAAGCCCTTGGAGCCCCGTGTAGGTATGTTCTCACTGTCCCAGCAAGGAATAATCATTGACAGCATGGCAGGAACCAGATGCCAGAAGTTTCTGTGGCTGTTCAGTTCCAGGTGTGTCTGCAGAGAGGACTGCTCAAGCTCCTTTGCTCATTCATGCAGGCAAGCCCAGCTCCCATCGCAGGGGGAGTAGTGTGTCCCTGCTGACCCCACAGGCTGAGCCCTGGGCTTGTGGGATCCATTCATGGGAAATGGAAATTCTTTGCATTAAGTTACTCCAAGAGAAAAGAACAAACATAAAAGATACAAAAGGTCCCTAGAGAAATCCAAATAACACTGGCCAGATGCTGAGTGATCTGGAGAGATGCCATGGTGGGTGCATGTCCCTGAGCCTTGTGCTGAGACTCAGCAGCCGGGCCCTTTCTCTGCACATCTGGACACGCCGTGCCCGGCACAGTGGGAAGGGATCCATGGCAGCCTCGCTGCCCCGCTGCTGCTTTCACAGCCTGCAGGGCTGTTTGCCAGCCTGGCCTGGCTGCAGCTTCTCCCCAGCCTCTGCAGGAAGGCATTTGGCATCAGCTGCCAGGGGGCCCAAACTGCCCCAGGGGCCATGCCCACCCTGAGATCCCTGTAATTTCCCAGTCTCCGCGCACACCATGAGGAGCAGCTGCTTGGAGGAGGGAGGGCCCTGGCCAGCCCCAGGAACCTGTCCATTTCCTAATCTTTATCCATGTCTTTGACAAGCTTTGCCTCCTGAAGATGCCACCTTCCCATTGGGGAACAGCCCCACCTTATCCAGCTGTGCCTCTTCCATTCTGCAGAGATGAAAGGAGACAATGTGCTGAAGGCGAGGTTTCCCGGAGGAAGCAGTGGCTCCATGGCAGCCTCTGCTGCAGGAAGGGAGGCAATGCCCGGCACAGGCACAGGCACAGGCACAGGAGGTAATTGCTGTGCCTCTGGGCCTGAGCCCTGCTGAGGCTGGAGCTGCCACCTCTGCTCCTTGGCAGTGCGGGCACAGCCCGGACAAGAGCGGCACAGCTCAGAGGAATTATCCCCAGCAGGCTCAGGGCACTCGGGTACTGAGCAGCCCTGCTGGGCTCCCTGCGTGGGAGACACGGCCCCAAACCTGGGAGGGGCTGCAAGGGGTGCCTGTGGTGGGGAAAGGGCAGAGGGGCAGAGCAAGGCTGCAGTGTGTCCTGAGAGGGCCTGGCTGTGTTCTCTTGGGCTGGGGGAGCTGTCGCAGCAGAAGGAGGGAAGGGGGTTGGGAAGGAAGGAGGGATGCTTGTGGTACTGCCTGCTGGAGTTTTTCCCAGGGCTTTAGAGAGGGTTTCCTCTGGGGGAGGGATGGAGAGAGCCCCAGGGGCCCTGGGCTGCTCCAGCTGCCCACTCCAGGGATGTTGCACAGGGCATGGAAAGAGTGTGGAGAGTGAGCAGGGCCAGCCCAGAGCTCCCCAGGCCCCTCTGCAGCTTTGGCCATGCCCAGTGACATCTGGCTCCCACGGCCTTACCTGACCCCCTGGCAGTGCCCAGTCCCCTAAGGCAGAAGGGGATCCCAGCCCACCCTGAAAAAGGTTCTCATCTGTGCTCCCTTCTAGATCACGGTGCTAGGAAGGCTTCTCCAGAAGCCTGGCTTAATGAAGTTTTGCAGCCTCTGGAGCCTCCTGCAGGTATGTTGTCAGTGTTCCAAAATGAATGATCATTGACAACCTGGCAGGAAGCAGGTGACACAAGTTTCTGTGGCTGTTCAGTTCCAGGTGTGTCTGCAGGGAGGACAGTTCACGCTCCTTTGTTGGTTGCTGCACGCAAGCCCAGCTCCCGTCGCAGGGGTGAGTAGTGTGTCCCTGCTGACCCCACAGGCTGAGCCCTGGGGCTCTGGGATCCATTCATCTGAAATGGAAATCCTTTCTGTTAAGGTCCTCCAAGAGGGAGGAACAAACCTACAAGAAGAAATAAGTCCCGGGAGGCATCCAAGCACACCAACAAGAAGCTGAGTGATCTGGAGAGACGCCGTGGTGGGTGCATGTCCCTCAGCCCACCCTGAGATCCCTGCAATATCCCTGTCTCCGGGCACAGCAGGAGGGGCAGCTGCTTGGAGGAGGGAGGGCCCTGGCCAGCCCCAAGAAGCTGGCCTTCCTCCTCAACCTTTTCCATGACTTGGCCAAGCTTTGCCTCCTGAAGATGCCACCTTCCCATTGGGGAACAGCCCCACCTTATCCAGCTGTGCCTCTTCCATTCTGCAGAGATGAAAGGAGACAATGTGCTGAAGGCGAGGTTTCCCGGAGGAAGCAGTGGCTCCATGGCAGCCTCTGCTGCAGGAAGGGAGGCAATGCCAGGCACAGGCACAGGCACAGGAGGTAATTGCTGTGCCTCTGGGTCTGAGCCCTGCTGAGGCTGGAGCTGCCACCTCTGCTCCTTGGCAGTGCGGGCACAGACCGGACAAGAGTGGCACAGCCCAGAGGAATTATCCCCAGCAGGCTCAGGGCACTCGGGTACTGAGCAGCCCTGCTGGGCTCCCTGCGTGGGAGACACAGCCCCAAACCTGGGAGGGGCTGCAAGGGGTGCCTGTGGTGGGGAAAGGGCAGAGGGGCAGAGTAAGGCTGCAGTGTGACCTGACAGGGCCTAGCTGTGTCCCCTGGGACTGGGGGAGCTGTCGCAGCAGAAGGAGGGAGGGAATTTGAGAGGGAAAGAGTGATGCTTGTGGTACTGCCTGCTGCAGTTTTCCCCAGGCCTTTAGGGAGGGTTTCCTCTGGGGGAGGGATGGACAGAGCCCCCAGGGGCCCTGGGCTGCTCCAGCTGCCCCTCCAGGGTTGTTGCACAGGGCATGGAAAGAGTGTGGACAGTGACCAGAGCCAGCCCAGAGCTCCCCAGGCCCCTCTGCAGCTTTGGCCATGCCCAGTGACATCTGGCTCCCACGGTCTTACCTGACCCCCTGGCAGTGTCCAATTCCCTAAGGCAGAAGGGGATCCCAGCCCACCCTAAAAAACGTTCTCATCTGTGCTCCCTACTAGATCACGGTGCAAGGAAGGCTTCTCCAGCAGCCTGGCTCAATGAAGTTTTGCAGCCTCTGGTGCCTCCTGCAGGTGTGTTGTCAATGTTCAGAGTTCAGAGCTGCTGGCAGCTCCAGGGAGTCCTTTGTCCCCTGACTGGCCCGCAAGGGGCTCCTTCCATCCCACGGTGGGGCCACTGCAGGCACCAGGTCCCCCTGCTCCTGCTCCTGAGTGGAAAGCAGAGCTGAGGCAGTGCCTGCGAGGGCACCAATCACCCAGGGGCACTCACTGCCACTGCGGCCTGGAGGAGAATCTTCAGCAGTGTCATGGGAGCTGTTCTGTCTTTTCCTTTCTTGCAGATCAACCTGTTGATGAAGATGATCCTGCAGATGAAGAAGATTCTTTTGATGAAGAAAATCTGGATTTCCGTTCCATACCCATTACTGATCCTCTGGGAGATGGTGAGGGTAGGTCAAGGCCTTTCTCCCTGGCAGAGCTGCCAGCTCAGAGCCCAAGCTGGCCCAGGGGGGCATCGCTGCAGGTGCCAGGACAGAGCCGTGCACGTGTGTGCCCTCGCCCTGCGCGCTCCCCTCACCGCTCCTGCGGCTCCGTGCTGCCCGTGCACATCAGCACAGGTGACAGAAGCTTCTGTGCCTGTTGAGTTACAGGTGTGGCTGCAGGGAGGAATTCTCCAGCTCCTTTGGTGGATGTTGCACACAAGCCCAGCTCCCATCGCAGGGGTGAGTAGTGTGTCCCTGCTGACCCCACAGGCTCAGCCCTGGGCTTGTGGGATCCATGCCTGGGAAATGCAAATACTTTCTCTTAAGGTCTCCTGAGAAGGAAGAAAAAACCTGTAAGAGATAGTAAGGCCCCGGAGGAACCAAAAAATCTGGAACAAATTCTGAGTGAACTGGAGAGAGAGCAAGGTGGGTACATGTCCCTGAGCCTTGTGCTGAGACTCAGCAGCCGGGCCCTTTCTCTGCACATCTGGACACGCCGTGCCCGGCACAGTGGGAAGGGATCCATGGCAGCCTCGCTGCCCCGCTGCTGCTTTCACAGCCTGCAGGGCTGTTTGCCAGCCTGGCCTGGCTGCAGCTTCTCCCCAGCCTCTGCAGGAAGGCATTTGGCATCAGCTGCCAGGGAGCACAAACTGCCCCACGGGCCATGCCCACCCTGAGATCCCAGCAATTTCTTAGCATCTGGGTAGATGCAGAGAGGCGGCTGTTTCAAGGAGGGAAGCTCCTGAAGCACCTCCAAAACCCTGGGCAATTTCCTTGTCCCTATCCATGTCTTTGACAAAGATTGCCTGGAGAATATCGGTACAGCACAGAGAAATTTTGCCTTGCAGTCTCTGGAGTTTGGGTACTGAGCAGTCCTGTGCCAAGTGTTGCTAAGGTGCCTGCAGGCCCCAGCTCTGGGAGAGCAGAGAATGTCCTGGCCGTGTGCACCGTGCTGCCAGCTCAGCAGTGGAGCACAGCACGGGCTCAACCTCCCCATTGCTCCCACAGGTGCAGCCGGCACCATAAGAGATGACAATATCTGGAAAAGAATGAGAAGAGTTTTCTGCTGGGGACCACATTGTTTGATTAAGTTATTGGGCATTGTGGCTTGTGGGGCACTTCTCCTGTTGATGTGTTTTACTGGAATCTGCTACTGCTGGAAGAAAAACTGGTGAGTGTTTTGCTGATCTTTGCCTCAAACAGCTTCCTTTAAAGGCTGCTGACAGTCAGGGAACATTCCCAGTGGTGCTGCTGTGGAGCTGTGCAGAGTCAGTGGCTGCCCAGATAACTCCGCTCAGGGTTCTGCTGCTGCCCAGTGCTTTCATTGGCCTCTTCATTGCTGGCCCTTGTCCTGGGGAGCCCGCTGGGGCTGCAGCCAGTGCTGGCTCCCACTGAGGCTGCCTGGCCAAGAGCAGCCCCGGGGGCAGCGGGCAGAGGCAGAGCAAGGTGGGCAGGAGAAAGAGCGGGGCCCAGCTTGCCCTTGCAAGGCAGAGGCGCTCTGGGGCCCGCTCCTGGCCAGGGCCCCTGCCCAGAGCCAGGCCCTGCTGGCCGGGGCCTGGAGGGGCAGCTGTGCAGCTGGGCCAAGCTGTGCCAGCAGCTGCAGCCGTGCTGGGGAGCCGTGCCAGCTCTGGGCCCTGCTGTGCACGAGGGTCCCTGGGTGCCAGCACCAGCTGGGGCCTCAGACACCTCCTCTCTCCACAGGAGTCCCTGTGCAGCTTCAGAAGATGACATAATCAACGCAGACAGAGAGAATTTGCCCTGTCGTCGCAGCCCTTCCCGTCTGTCCCCGTCTGACCTGGCACGGCTGAAGCACTGTCTTGATCCCTTCCCGACACCCAAACACCCACAATGTGAACCTCTGACTCAGAGTCCCCTAGCCCTGCTCCGCTGACAAGACTCAAGAGTGGCAGAACCTGTCCATTTGGGCAGGAGTTAGCCCATGTTTTATGTTTAAATAAAGAAATGGTGTTTGCACAGCTATGTCTGGATGTTTACCACCAGCCAAGCCCACAGGGCAGCAGCACTGGCTGAGCTCCATGGCCGGGAGCAGCCGTGGATGCTCACGGTGTGGGCAGGCAGGAGCCAGGCAGGGGCTGCAGTGACCAGCAGCGGGGACCCGAGGGGCTGGGGGAGCCCATGCTGAGGGGAGTCCCTGGGCTGAGGGCACATTTCCTGCAGTGCCATCACCTGGGCCTGCACCTCCTCCAGAGGCGCGGCCTAGAAAACAGGGAAGCCATGGAGAGCATCTCCAGGGGCACAGCCTGACCAGCAATGGCAGCAGGCAAAACAAAGGTTTTGCTGAGCCATGGCCCTTTGATGAAGCCAAACATTTACAATCAAGGCAGTCCATGAGTACAGGTGGGGGAACACTCTGGGTTCTATAGCTAAGGCCATGAGGTCACAGCATGCTCTGAGGTGAGAGCAGGCTGAGGTCACAGCAGGCTCTGAGGTGACAGCAGGCTGAGGTCACAGCAGGCTCTGAGGTCACAGAGGTGCCAGAGCCCCGTGGCTGCACAGCCCCACGGCCACCGAGCAGTCGGTCCTTGGGCACAACTGCAGCGGCAGCAGCGGCGGCGGCAGCAGTGGTGCTGACTTGGGGACAGCGAACTCAGGACAGTAGTGGCAGCAGGAGTTGTGGGACTGGCAGAGGGCAAGGCACCATGGCCCTTGCTCTGCGCCTCTTCCTCCTGCTGCTCCTGGCAGTGGCCCTGCCTGCCAGGGCTGCCCAGGCTGCTCCGTGGCGAGCAGGTGAGCCGGCGGCCTGGCTGCCCTTTGCCGGGACAGCGCTCCCTTCTCCCCGGGAAGCCTTGGGGATGGTTTTCCCCAGGCCTTTAGGGAGGCATTCCTCTGGGGGAGGGAGGGAGGGAGGGACAGAGCCCCCAGGGGCTCTGGGCTGCTCCAGCTGCCCCTCCAGGGATGTTGCACAGGGCATGGAAAGAGTGTGGAGAGTGAGCAGAGCCAGCCCAGAGCTCCCCAGGCCCCTGTGCAGCTTTGGCCATGCCCAGTGACATCTGGCTCCCACGGCCTTACCCGACCCCCTGGCAGTGCCCAGTTCCCGAAGGCAAAAGGGGATCCCAGCCCACCCTGAAAAAGGTTCTCATCTGTGCTCCCTTCTAGATCACGGTGCTAGGAAGGCTTCTCCAGAAGCCTGGCTTAATGAAGTTTTGCAGCCTCTGGAGCCTCCTGCAGGTATGTTGTCAATGTTCCAAAATGAATGATCATTGACAACCTGGCAGGAAGCAGGTGACACAAGTTTCTGTGGCTGTTCAGTTCCAGGTGTGTCTGCAGGGAGGACAGTTCACGCTCCTTTGTTGGTTGCTGCACGCAAGCCCAGCTCCCATCGCAGGGGTGAGTAGTGTGTCCCTGCTGACCCCACAGGCTGAGCCCTGGGGCTCTGGGATCCATTCATGGGAAATGGAAATTCTTTGCATTAAGCTACTCCAAGAGGGAGGAACAAACATAAAAGATACAAAAGGTCCCTAGAGAAATCCAAATAACACTGGCCAGATGCTGAGTGAACTGGAGAGATGCCGTGGTGGGTGCATGTCCCTGAGCCTTGTGCTGAGACTCAGCAGCCGGGCCCCTTCTCTGCACATCTGGACACGCCGTGCCCGGCACAGCGGGAAGGGATCCATGGCAGCCTCGCTGCCCCGCTGCTGCTTTCACAGCCCTGCAGGGCTGTTTGCCAGCCTGGCCTGGCTGCAGCTTCTCCCCAGCCTCTGCAGGAAGGCATTTGGCATCAGCTGCCAGGGGGCCCAAACTGCCCCACGGGCCATGCACACCCTGAGATCCCTGCAATTTCCCAGTCTCCGCGCACACCATGAGGAGCAGCTGCTTGGAGGAGGGAGGGCCCTGGCCAGCCCCAGGAACCTGTCCATTTCCTAATCTTTATCCATGTCTTTGACAAGCTTTGCCTCCTGAAGATGCCACCTTCCCATTGGGGAACAGCCCCACCTTATCCAGCTGTGCCTCTTCCATTCTGCAGAGATGAAAGGAGACAATGTGCTGAAGGCGAGGTTTCCCGGAGGAAGCAGTGGCTCCATGGCAGCCTCTGCTGCAGGAAGGGAGGCAATGCCCGGCACAGGCACAGGCACAGGAGGTAATTGCTGTGCCTCTGGGTCTGAGCCCTGCTGAGGCTGGAGCTGCCACCTCTGCTCCTTGGCAGTGCGGGCACAGCCCAGACAAGAGCAGCACAGCTTAGAGAATTATCCCCAGCAGGCTCAGGGCACTCGGGTACTGAGCAGCTCTGCTGGGCTCCCTGCGTGGGAGACACGGCCCCAAACCTGGGAGGGGCTGCAAGGGGTGCCCATGGTGGGGAAAGGGCAGAGGGGCAGAGCAAGGCTGCAGTGTGTCCTGAGAGGGCCTGGCTGTGTCCCCTGGGACTGGGGGAGCTGTTGCAGCAGAAGGAGGGAAGGAGGTTGGGAGGGAATGATGGATGGTTGTGGCACTGCCTGCTACAGTTTTCCCCAGGGCTTTAGGCTGGGTTTCCTCTGTCGAAAGGAGAGATCCCCAGGGGCTGGGCTGCTCCAGCCACCCCTCCAGGGACATTGCCTGCAAGGAGTGTGGAGAGTGAGCAGGGCCAGCCCAGAGCTCCTCAGGCCCCTGTGCAGCTTTGGCCATGCCCAGTGACATCTGGCTCCCACGGCCTTACCCGACCCCCTCGCAGTGTCCAGTTCCCGAAGTCAGAAGGGGATCCCAGCCCACCCTAAAAAACGTTCTCCTCTGTGCTCCCTTCTAGATCACGGTGCTAGGAAGGCTTCTCCAGAAGCCTGGCTCAATGAAGTTTTGCAGCCTCTGGAGCCTCCTGCAGGTATGTTGTCAGTGTTCCAAAATGCATGATCATTGACAACCTGGCAGGAAGCAGGTGACACAAGTTTCTGTGGCTGTTCAGTTCCAGGTGTGTCTGCAGGGAGGACAGTTCACGCTCCTTTGTTGGTTGCTGCACGCAAGCCCAGCTCCCGTCGCAGGGGTGAGTAGTGTGTCCCTGCTGACCCCACAGGCTGAGCCCTGGGGCTCTGGGATCCATTCATCTGAAATGGAAATCCTTTCTGTTAAGGTCCTCCACGGGGGAGGAGCAAACCTACAAGAGGCAATAAGTCCCGGGAGGCATCCAAGCACACCAACAAGAAGCTGAGTGATCTGGAGAGACGCCGTGGTGGGTGCATGTCCCTCAGCCCACCCTGAGATCCCTGCAATATCCCAGTCTCCGGGCACAGCAGGAGGGGCAGCTGCTTGGAGGAGGGAGGGCCCTGGCCAGCCCCAAGAAGCTGGCCTTCCTCCTTTAAACCTTTTCCATGACTTGGCCAAGCTTTGCCTCCTGAAGATGCCACCTTCCCATTGGGGAACAGCCCCACCTTAACCAGCTGTGCCTCTTCCATTCTGCAGAGATGAAAGGAGACAATGTGCTGAAGGCGAGGTTTCCTGGAGGAAGCAGTGGCTCCATGGCAGCCTCTGCTGCAGGAAGGGAGGCGGTGACAGGCACAGGCACAGGCACAGGAGGTAATTGCTGTGCCTCTGGGTCTGAGCCCTGCTGAGGCTGGAGCTGCCACCTCTTCTCCTTGGCAGTGCGGGCAAACAGCATAACCTGACCCCCCTGGACTGGCCAGTTCCCTAGAGAAGGGGATCCCAGCACAAGATGGAATAGTTCCCATCTGTGCTCCTTTTTAGATTGGTCTCGTGAGTTGCGAAATTTGGAATCAAGGGTAAACCACGGTTTAAGGATCTTGGGGCTTGGTAAAGGTAAGTTGTCAGTATCCCTTTCCTAACACAGTAATAATTGTCCAAGTGATTGTGTGGAGTAATATTGATGTGTCATTTGCCTTAAGATCCTCTGAAATTCACTGGACTCTGGAAAACATTCCCAGCTCCATTTTGGATCCCCCAGGATGGCTGTCAGTGGGAGGGAGGAAGGAGCATTTAGCTGTCAATGCCCTTCCCGTGTGCAAGGCCAGGGTGTCCTTGCGTGTGCTCTGTGCAGCCACGGAGAAGAGCAGAGAGGGAAGGGGCCGGGCCCAGGGCTGTGCCCCGGGGCTGTGCCTTGTGCGCCTCCTTGGCCGGCCCCAGGGAGCCTGAGCTGCTCCCACTGCTGCTGCTGCAGAGCCCTGGCCATGCCTGGGGCTGAGTTCAGAGCTGCTGGCAGCTCCAGGGAGTCCTTTGTCCCCTGACTGGCCCGCAAGGGGCTCCTTCCATCCCACGGTGGGGCCACTGCAGGCACCAGGTCCCCCTGCTCCTGCTCCTGAGTGGAAAGCAGAGCTGAGGCAGTGCCTGCGAGGGCACCAATCACCCAGGGGCACTCACTGCCACTGCGGCCTGGAGGAGAATCTTCAGCAGTGTCATGGGAGCTGTTCTGTCCTGTCTTTCTTTGAAGACGAACCTCTTGATGAAGATGATGCCCTTCATAAAGACAATTTTGTTGATGTTGATGATCTGGATTTCCAACCCATATCCGTTACTGATCCTCTGGGAGATGGTGAGGGTAGGTCAAGGCCTTTCTCCCTGGCAGAGCTGCCAGCTCAGAGCCCAAGCTGGCCCAGGGGGGCATCGCTGCAGGTGCCAGGACAGAGCCGTGCACGTGTGTGCCCTCGCCCTGCGCGCTCCCCTCACCGCTCCTGCGGCTCCGTGCTGCCCGTGCACATCAGCACAGGTGACAGAAGCTTCTGTGCCTGTTGAGTTACAGGTGTGGCTGCAGGGAGGAATTCTCCAGCTCCTTTGGTGGATGTTGCACACAAGCCCAGCTCCCATCGCAGGGGTGAGTAGTGTGTCCCTGCTGACCCCACAGGCTCAGCCCTGGGCTTGTGGGATCCATGCCTGGGAAATGCAAATACTTTCTCTTAAGGTCTCCTGAGAGGGAAGAAAAAACCTGTAAGAGATAGTAAGGCCCTGGAGAAACCCAAACATCTGGACCAAACCCTGAGTGACCACGAGAGACGCCGTGGTGGGTGCATGTCCCTGAGCCTTGTGCTGAGACTCAGCAGCCGGGCCCTTTCTCTGCACATCTGGACACGCCGTGCCCGGCACAGTGGGAAGGGATCCATGGCAGCCTCGCTGCCCCGCTGCTGCTTTCACAGCCTGCAGGGCTGTTTGCCAGCCTGGCCTGGCTGCAGCTTCTCCCCAGCCTCTGCAGGAAGGCATTTGGCATCAGCTGCCAGGGAGCACAAACTGCCCCACGGGCCACGCACACCCTGAGATCCCAGCAATTTCTCAGCATCTGGGTAGATGCAGAGAGGCGGCTGTTTCAAGGAGGGAAGCTCCTGAAGCACCTCCAAAACCCTGGGCAATTTCCTTGTCCCTATCCATGTCTTTGACAAAGATTGCCTGGAGAATATCGGTACAGCACAGAGAAATTTTGCCATGCAGTCTCTGGAGTTTGGGTACTGAGCAGTCCTGTGCCAAGTGTTGCCAAGGTGCCTGCAGGCCCCAGCTCTGGGAGAGCAGAGAACGTCCTGGCCGTGTGCACCGTGCTGCCAGCTCAGCAGTGGAGCACAGCACGGGCTCACAATCCCCATTGCTCCCACAGATGCAGCCGGCACCATAACAGAGATGAATATTATGTTAAAAGGATGAGAAGAGTTTTCTGCTGGGGACCACAGTGTTTGATTAAGTTCATGGGCATTGTGGCTTGTGGGGCACTTCTCCTGATGATGTGTTTTGCTGGAATCTGGTATTGCTGGAAGAAAAACTGGTGAGTGTTTTGCTGATCTTTGCCTCAAACAGCTTCCTTTAAAGGCTGCTGAGAGTCAGGGAACATTCCCAGTGGTGCTGCTGTGGAGCTGTGCAGAGTCAGTGGCTGCCCAGATAACTCTGCTCAGGGTTCTGCTGCTGCCCAGTGCTTTCATTGGCCTCTTCATTGCTGGCCCTTGTCCTGGGGAGCCCGCTGGGGCTGCAGCCAGTGCTGGCTCCCACTGAGGCTGCCTGGCCAAGAGCAGCCCCGGGGGCAGCGGGCAGAGGCAGAGCAAGGTGGGCAGGAGAAAGAGCGGGGCCCAGCTTGCCCTTGCAAGGCAGAGGCGCTCTGGGGCCCGCTCCTGGCCAGGGCCCCTGCCCAGAGCCAGGCCCTGCTGGCCGGGGCCTGGAGGGGCAGCTGTGCAGCTGGGCCAAGCTGTGCCAGCAGCTGCAGCCGTGCTGGGGAGCCGTGCCAGCTCTGGGCCCTGCTGTGCACGAGGGTCCCTGGGTGCCAGCACCAGCTGGGGCCTCAGACACCTCCTCTCTCCACAGGCCCCTCCTTGAAAAAAAGCTTAAAACTTGGAGCTTGACCCGAGACCTCTACAGCCAGGAGAGCTTTAGCAGCATCTCTGACGAGTCAGTGTTCGCGCCTTTAAGCTGTGTGGTGCTTTGCGGCCACAAGCCCAGCTCTCCTTCCAGTGATGAAGGTGAAATCCCCAGGAAAGGATCTGAGAGCACTGAAGTGAACCTTAACTAAGAGCTCTCAGGATCGGCTTTTCTGGTCCAAGAAAGAGACTGAGCTGTCACCCCAGTGTCCGTGTGCTCCCCCCAGCCAAGCCCACAGGGCAGCAGCATTGGCTGAGCTCCACGGCCGGGAGCAGCCATGGATGCCCACGGTGTGGGCAGGCAGGAGGCAGACAGGGGCTGCTGTTGCTGTTGGACTAAAAATAAAGAGTACAGACTCCAATTCTTCTCAGAAGGCAAAGAGTATTGGCTTTATTTACAATTCATTCACCTCTTTTAAAACATGTTGTTCTAAAAAGGCACATTATTGGTGCATAGGATTGACATGTCTGAAATTCTGTTGTTTAAGTTGTGGAAGTAGGAAACAACACCTGAAGAGACGCTTATGAGATAAAAAATATTGTTTACTTACAAAGTTATGAGAAAAGATAATTATTTACAAAACACTGTAAAAAAAAAAAAAACAGTTGAAAGTTTTCCCTTAACAACAAGCTAGCAGTTGTTAGCAAGCTAAAGCATTTTCTCAGACTCAAGAATATCAGGCCCACAGGCTGCAGTGACCAGTGGCGGGGCCCCGAGGGGCTGGGGGAGCCCATGCTGAGCGTCCCTGGGCTGAGGGCACATTTCCTGCAGTGCCATCACCTGGACCTGCACCTCCTCCAGAGGCACGGCCTGGAATACTGGGAAGCCATTGAGAGCATCTCCAGGGGCACAGCCTGACCAGCAATGGCAGCAGGCAAAACAAAGGTTTTGCTGAGCCATGGCCCTTTGATGAAGCCAAACATTTACAATCAAGGCAGTCCATGAATACAGGTGGGGGAACACTCTGGGTTCTATAGCTAAGGCCATGAGGTCACAGCAGGCTCTGAGGTGAGAGCAGGCTGAGGTCACAGCAGGCTCTGAGGTCACAGAGGTGCCAGAGCCCCGTGGCTGCACAGCCCCACAGCCACCGAGCAGTCGGTCCTTGGGCACAACTGCAGCGGCAGCAGCGGCGGCGGCAGCAGTGGTGCTGACTTTGGGACAGCGAGCTCAGGACAGTGGTGGCAGCAGGAGTTGTGGGACTGGCAGAGGGCAAGGCACCATGGCCCTTGCTCTGCGCCTCTTCCTCCTGCTGCTCCTGGCAGTGGCCCTGCCTGCCAGGGCTGCCCAGGCTGCTCCGTGGCGAGCAGGTGAGCCGGCGGCCTGGCTGCCCTTTGCCGGGACAGCGCTCCCTTCTCCCTGGGAAGCCTTGGGGATGGTTTTCCCCAGGCCTTTAGGGAGGCATTCCTCTGGGGGAGGGAGGGAGGGAGGGACAGAGCCCCCAGGGGCTCTGGGCTGCTCCAGCTGCCCCTCCAGGGATGTTGCACAGGGCATGGAAAGAGTGTGGAGAGTGAGCAGAGCCAGCCCAGAGCTCCCCAGGCCCCTCTGCAGCTTTGGCCATGCCCATTCACATCTGGCTCCCACGGCCTTACCTGACCCCCTGGCAGTGCCCAGTTCCCAAAGGCAGAAGGGGATCCCAGCCCACCCTGAAAAAGGTTCTCATCTGTGGTCCCTTCTAGATCACGGTGCTAGGAAGGCTTCTCCAGAAGCCTGGCTTAATGAAGTTTTGCAGCCTCTGGAGCCTCCTGCAGGTATGTTGTCAATGTTCCAAAATGAATGATCATTGACAACCTGGCAGGAAGCAGGTGACACAAGTTTCTGTGGCTGTTCAGTCCCAGGTGTGTCTGCAGGGAGGACAGTTCACGCTCCTTTGTTGGTTGCTGCACGCAAGCCCAGCTCCCATCGCAGGGGTGAGTAGTGTGTCCCTGCTGACCCCACAGGCTGAGCCCTGGGGCTCTGGGATCCATTCATGGGAAATGGAAATTCTTTGCATTAAGCTACTCCAAGAGGGAGGAACAAACATAAAAGATACAAAAGATCCCTAGAGAAATCCAAATAACACTGGCCAGATGCTGAGTGAACTGGAGAGATGCCGTGGTGGGTGCATGTCCCTGAGCCTTGTGCTGAGACTCAGCAGCCGGGCCCCTTCTCTGCACATCTGGACACGCCGTGCCCGGCACAGCGGGAAGGGATCCATGGCAGCCTCGCTGCCCCGCTGCTGCTTTCACACCCTGTAGGGCTGTTTGCCAGCCTGGCCTGGCTGCAGCTTCTCCCCAGCCTCTGCAGGAAGGCATTTGGCATCAGCTGCCAGGGGGCCCAAACTGCCCCAGGGGCCATGCACACCCTGAGATCCCTGCAATTTCCCAGTCTCCGCGCACACCATGAGGAGCAGCTGCTTGGAGGAGGGAGGGCCCTGGCCAGCCCCAGGAACCTGTCCATTTCCTAATCTTTATCCATGTCTTTGACAAGCTTTGCCTCCTGAAGATGCCACCTTCCCATTGGGGAACAGCCCCACCTTATCCAGCTGTGCCTCTTCCATTCTGCAGAGATGAAAGGAGACAATGTGCTGAAGGCGAGGTTTCCCGGAGGAAGCAGTGGCTCCATGGCAGCCTCTGCTGCAGGAAGGGAGGCAATGCCCGGCACAGGCACAGGCACAGGAGGTAATTGCTGTGCCTCTGGGTCTGAGCCCTGCTGAGGCTGGAGCTGCCACCTCTGCTCCTTGGCAGTGCGGGCACAGCCCGGACAAGAGCAGCACAGCTCAGAGGAATTATCCCCAGCAGGCTCAGGGCACTCGGGTACTGAGCAGCCCTGCTGGGCTCCCTGCGTGGGAGACACGGCCCCAAACCTGGGAGGGGCTGCAAGGGGTGCCTGTGGTGGGGAAAGGGCAGAGGGGCAGAGCAAGGCTGCAGTGTGTCTTGAGAGGGCCTGGCTGTGACCCCTGGGGCTGGGGGACCTGTCCCAGCAGAAGGAGGGAAGGAGATTGGCAGGGAAGAAGGGATGGTTGTGGCACTGCCTGCTGGAGTTTTCCCCAGGGCTTTAGAGAGGGTTTCCTCTGGGGCAGGGAGGGAGAGAGCCCCAGGGTCACTGGGCTTCTCCAGGGATGTTGAATGCAAAGAGTGTGGAGAGTGATCAGGCCCAGCCCAGAGCTCCCCAGGCCCCTGTGCAGCTTTGGCCATGCCCAGTGACATCTGGCTCCCATGGCCTTACCTGACCCCCTGGCAGTGTCCAGTTCCCTAAGGCAGAAGAGGTTCCCTGCCTACCCTAAAAAACGTTCTCATCTGTGCTCCCTTCTAGATCATGGTGCTAGGAAGGCTTCTCCAGCCGCTTGGCTCAATGAAGTTTTGCAGCCTCTGGAGCCTCCTGCAGGTATGTTCCAAAATGAATGATCATTGACAACCTGGCAGGAAGCAGGTGACACAAGTTTCTGTGGCTGTTCAGTTCCAGGTGTGTCTGCAGGGAGGACAGTTCACGCTCCTTTGTTGGTTGCTACACGCAAGCCCAGCTCCCGTCGCAGGGGTGAGTAGTGTGTCCCTGCTGACCCCACAGGCTGAGCCCTGGGGCTCTGGGATCCATTCATCTGAAATGGAAATCCTTTCTGTTAAGGTCCTCCACGGGGGAGGAGCAAACCTACAAGAGGCAATAAGTCCCGGGAGGCATCCAAGCACACCAACAAGAAGCTGAGTGATCTGGAGAGACGCCGTGGTGGGTGCATGTCCCTCAGCCCACCCTGAGATCCCTGCAATATCCCTGTCTCCGGGCACAGCAGGAGGGGCAGCTGCCTGAAGGAGGGAGGGCCCTGGCCAGCCCCAAGAAGCTGGCCTTCCTCCTCAACCTTTTCCATGACTTGGCCAAGCTTTGCCTCCTGAAGATGCCACCTTGCCTGATGGTAATAATTCCATCTGATCCAGCTGTCCCTTTTCCTTTCTCCAGAGAAAAATAGAGACAATGTGCTGAAGGTGAAGTTTCCCGGAGGAAGCAGTGGCTCCATGGCAGCCTCTGCTGCAGGAAGGGAGGCGGTGACAGGCACAGGCACAGTCTCAGGAGGTAATTGCTGTGCCTCTGGGCCTGCGCCCTGCTGAGGCTGGAGCTGCCACCTCTGCTCCTTGGCAGTGCGGGCACAGCCCAGAAAAGAGTGGCACAGCTCAGAGGAATTATCCCCAGCAGGCTCAGGGCACTCGGGTACTGAGCAGCCCTGCTGGTCTCCCTGTGTGGAAGACACGGCCCCAAACCTGGGAGGGGCTGCAAGGGGTGCCCGTGGTGGGGAAAGGAGAGAGGGGCAGAGCAAGGCTGCAGTGTGTCTTGAGAGGGCCTGGCTGTGTTCTCTTGGGCTGGGGGAGCTGTCCAAGCAGAAGGAGGGAAGGAGGTTGGGAGGGAATTTATAAAGAGGGATGCTTATGGTACTGCCTGCTGCATTTTTCCCTAGGGCTTTAGGGAGGGTTTCCACTGTGGGAAGGAGGGAGAGAGCCCCAAGGGGCCCTGGGCTGCTCCAGCCGCCCACTCCAGAGTTGTTGCACAGGGCATGGAAAGAGTGTGGAGAGTGAGCAGAGCCAGCCCAGAGCTCCCCAGGCCCCTCTGCAGCTTTGGCCATGCCCAGTGACATCTGGCTCCCACAGCCTTACCCGACCCCCTGGCAGTGTCCAGTTCCCTAAGGCAGAAGGGGATCCCAGCACAGCATGGAAATGGTTCTCATCTGTGCTCCCTTCTAGATTGGGAACATTTCATGGATTATTTAGAAGTGGTGGCAAATGATGGTTTGAATATCTTGGAGAATCCTGAAGGCAAGTTCTCAAAGCACCTTTCCTTACAGAATAATCAGTGTCAGTGTGGCAAGAGCTCACTCATGGGCCATTTCCTCTAACATAATATCAGGGTTGAATGATTCTAGAAAACTTTCCCTGCTCCCTTCTGGAGGCCTGAGTGATCCCCCAGCATGGCTGTCAGTGGGAAGAAGGAAGGAGCATTTAGCTGTCAATGCCCTTCCCGTGTGCAAGGCCAGGGTGTCCTTGCGTGTGCTCTGTGCAGCCACGGAGAAGAGCAGAGAGGGAAGGGGCCGGGCCCAGGGCTGTGCCCTGGGGCTGTGCCTTGTGCTCCTCCTTGGCCGGCCCCAGGGAGCCTGAGGATCTCCTGCAGTGCCACGGGAGCTCTTCTGTCCTGTCTTTCTTTGCAGCCCAGCCTGTTGCTGAAGGTGATCAGGCTGCCCAACCCAAGTCCAAGACTGAGGCTCTGGGCAATGGTGAGGGTAGGTCAAGGCCTTTCTCCCTGGCAGAGCTGCCAGCTCAGAGCCCAAGCTGGCCCAGGGGGGCATCGCTGCAGGTGCCAGGACAGAGCCGTGCACGTGTGTGCCCTCGCCCTGCGCGCTCCCCTCACCGCTCCTGCGGCTCCGTGCTGCCCGTGCACATCAGCACAGGTGACAGAAGCTTCTGTGCCTGTTGAGTTACAGGTGTGGCTGCAGGGAGGAATTCTCCAGCTCCTTTGGTGGATGTTGCACACAAGCCCAGCTCCCATCGCAGGGGTGAGTAGTGTGTCCCTGCTGACCCCACAGGCTCAGCCCTGGGCTTGTGGGATCCATGCCTGGGAAATGCAAATACTTTCTCTTAAGGTCTCCTGAGAAAGAAGAAAAAACCCGTAAGAGATAGTAAGGTCCTGGAGGAACCCAAACATCTGGAACAAGTTCTGAGTGAACTGGAGAGAGAGCAAGGTGGGTGCATGTCCCTGAGGCTTCCCCTTAGACTCAGCAGCCGGGCCCTTTCTCTGCACATCTGGACACGCCGTGCCCGGCACAGCGGGAAGGGATCCATGGCAGCCTCGCTGCCCCGCTGCTGCTTTCACACCCTGCAGGGCTGTTTGCCAGCCTGGCCTGGCTGCAGCTTCTCCCCAGCCTCTGCAGGAAGGCATTTGGCATCAGCTGCCAGGGAGCCCAAAGTGCCCCACGGGCCATGCCCACCCTGAGATCCCAGCAATTTCCTGGTCTCTGGGTAGATGCAGAGAGGCGCCTGTTTCAAGGAGGGAGGGCCCTGAAGCACCTCCAAAACCCTGGGCAATTTCCTTGTCCCTATCCATGTCTTTGACAAAGATTGCCTGGAGAATATCGGTAGAGCACAGAGAAATTTTGCCATGCAGTCTCTGGAGTTTGGGTACTGAGCAGTCCTGTGCCAAGCAGTGCCAAGGTGTCTGCAGGCCCCAGCTCTGGGAGAGCAGAGAACATCCTGGCCGTGTGCACCGTGCTGCCAGCTCAGCAGTGGAGCACAGCACAGGCTCACGATCCCCATTGCTCCCACAGATGCAGCCGGCATTATAACAGAGGACGATATTATGTGGAAAAGGATGAGAAGAGTTTTCTGCTGGGGACCACACTGTTTGATTAAGTTAATGGGCATTTTGATTTTTGGGGCAGTTCTCCTGATGATGTGTTCTGGTGGAATCTGGTATTGCTGCAAGAAAAAATGGTGAGTGTTTTGCTGATCTTTGCCTCAAAGAGCTTCCTTTAAAGGCTGCTGATAGTCAGGGAACATTCCCAGTGGTGCTGCTGTGGAGCTGTGCAGAGTCAGTGGTTGCCCAAATAACTCTGCTCAGGGTTCTGCTGCTGCCCAGTGCTTTCATTGGCCTCTTCATTGCTGGCCCTTGTCCTGGGGAGCCCGCTGGGGCTGCAGCCAGTGCTGGCTCCCACTGAGGCTGCCTGGCCAAGAGCAGCCCCGGGGGCAGCGGGCAGAGGCAGAGCAAGGTGGGCAGGAGAAAGAGCGGGGCCCAGCTTGCCCTTGCAAGGCAGAGGCGCTCTGGGGCCCGCTCCTGGCCAGGGCCCCTGCCCAGAGCCAGGCCCTGCTGGCCGGGGCCTGGAGGGGCAGCTGTGCAGCTGGGCCAAGCTGTGCCAGCAGCTGCAGCCGTGCTGGGGAGCCGTGCCAGCTCTGGGCCCTGCTGTGTACGAGGGTCCCTGGGTGCCAGCACCAGCTGGGGCCTCAGACACCTCCTCTCTCCACAGGAGCCCCTCTGCAGGTTTAGAAGATGATCTAAACAACTCAGGCAGAGAGAATTTGCCCTGTCGCTGCCCTTCACTACTGTCTCCATCTGCCCTGCCATGGCTGCACCACCCTCTGGAACCCTTCCCGATACCCTCACATCCTAAACGTGAACCTCTCCCGCAGAGTCCCCTGGCCCTGCTCCCCTGAAAGGACTCAAGGGGGGCAGGCCCTGTACAGTTGGGCAGGAGTGTGCCCATGTTTTATGTTTAAATAAAGAAATGGAGTTTTCACAATTATGTCTGGGTGTTTACCACCAGCCAAGCCCACAGGGCAGCAGCACTGGCTGAGCTCCATGGCCGGGAGCAGCCGTGGATGCCCACGGTGTGGGCAGGCAGGAGCCAGGCAGGGGCTGCAGTGACCAGCAGCGGGGACCCGAGGGGCTGGGGGAGCCCATGCTGAGCCTCCCCGGGCTGAGGGCACATTTCCTGCAGTCCCATCACCTGGGCCTGCACCTAAGGAAGCACATTAAGGCTATTTTGAGCTTTCTGCCAAGCTGTGCATGGACCACTCATGAGGCACAAGGGAATATTTATGGTCTCTCCTAAGGCAGGGATCTCTTGTGAGGTGTGCTGCGGGTTTAAACTTGAGGGGTTTTTTACCCTTCTCAGCACAGAAAAGGGGACACTCTGGGCTGAGGTTTTGCAAAGTTGGGAAAAAGCCTCTAGCAAAGCCTTTGGGCCCAGCCTGTGGGCACAGCGGGCAGGCAGAGCCCATCCTTAGAGACCAGTCCAGGCTGCTCGGACCAGGCTGGGCCAGGCCAGGTGAGGGCCCCAGCAGGGAAGGGCCACGGCCATGGGGTCTGATGAGGCTGCCGAGCTTCGCCCTGGCCCTGTGCTGCAGGCAAACACACATTTACAGCCACAGCCATTCACTGGGCCACAGGAGGCACACGGGGCTAGAACTGAGGCCGTGGTTTCTCACACTGAAGGGAGGCTGCCTCTGTTCGGTTGGAAGGCACAGCTTACATCCCAGTTACTTTTGTGAACCTGCTGGGAAGTGTTGTGGGGCACTGAGTTCCGACCCTCCTCACTGCCAAGTGTGGCTGACCGTGTGGGGCTTTTTTATTTCTTGCCCTCTAAATTTGTGTCCTGGCAGAGGGTTGTTTGCTTGCTGTCATCCAGCACCATACTTTTGGAAATAAAAATAGTTGTTGAAACCAATGCTGTTAGCACTGGCTTAGTTGTGAGAAATAACCTCTCACATTTATAAATTCAAAGGTTTATTATACCTTAACAAAGGACTGAAGAAGGAAAAATTACAGCAACTCAAGCACACAACTAAACCACCATCTGCTCACCCACAAAATGGCTGCGCCGCCTTTTAAACCCTTGGCAACCCTGACCCCGCCCACCGCCTGTCAGTCAACTCTTCTTCGGCCACCATTGGTGGAGAGTGCGTTCTTGCAACTTGATTGGGGGGCAGGTGTTGCCATAGTAACAAGCCTGCCCTCCTCCCTCAGGCCCCAGGCCCAGGTAGAGCCTCTCTACCATGGCCCCACTGCCCAGGCCAGCCCTTGGCAACCGTACGGGGCAAGAGGGGCTGTGGAGAGAACACACAACATCCAAACAACAAATCGCAATCACTGTACATCAATAAAACTTCTCTTAACATACACATCATAGTCATCCCTTAACTGCAAGAGCCAACCGTGGCATTACCTATCTGTAATATTAGTTCATCTTATAAAGCTCTAAAAAAAATCAGCATTGGCAAATTTTAATAAAAACTATATTTTAGGGGTTTTTTTTGTTTGGGGTGTGTGTTGGGAGTTTTGGTTTTTTGTTTGTTTGGGTCTTTTTGGGGGGGAGGTTGGGTTCTTTGCTTTGGTGCTCCGAGATAATGGAGG
The DNA here is from genome assembly GCA_910950805.1 of Acrocephalus scirpaceus scirpaceus. Lineage (NCBI taxonomy): Eukaryota > Metazoa > Chordata > Aves > Passeriformes > Sylviidae > Acrocephalus > Acrocephalus scirpaceus. The sequence continues at coordinate 1,647,685 of OU383782.1, forward strand.
AAGGGGCAGATTTTCTGTTCAACTTGCCTGTGAGTGTGCAGAAAGCCAGAAAACAAGAACAGTTTTTCACCAGCTGGTTGAGGAGCTCTAAAAGCAATTGTGCTGAGGGGGTGAGGGCACTGCTAACAGCCTGCATTGTCCGCACCTGTGTTCCCCTCTCTACCGCAGTGCTGTGTACATCCAGAGCCTTGAACCTCGGCCTGATGGTGCAAAAATCCCCCCCACATCCCTCAGCTTGCAAAAATAAAGAGATTGTGCTCATTATTATAAAAAGCTGTAGGTATGGCCGGCAGCTGATATTCTATTGCTGGTGGGAGCCCCGTCAGTTGTTACATCTAAATGACTGACCCAGCACGGGCTCACGCTCCCCATTGCTCCCACAGATGCAGCCAGCACCACAACACATGATGACAATATGTAGAAAATCAGGAGAAGAGTTTTCTGCTGGGGACCACGATGTTTGATTAAGTTAATAAGCATTGTGGCTTGTGGGGCACTTCTCCTGATGATGTGTTTTGCTGGAATCTGGTATTGCTGCAAGAAAAACTGGTGAGTGTTTTGCTGATCTCATCCACAAAGAGCTTCCTTTAAAGGCTGCTGATAGTCAGGGAACATTCCCAGTGGTGCTGCTGTGGAGCTGTGCAGAGTCAGTGGTTGCCCAAATAACTCTGCTCAGGGTTCTGCTGCTGCCCAGTGCTTTCACTGGGCTCTTCATTGCTGTCCCTTGTCCTGTGGAGCCCGCTGGGGCTGCAGCCAGTGCTGGCTCCCACTGAGGCTGCCTGGCCAAGAGCAGCCCCGGGGGCAGCGGGCAGAGGCAGAGCAAGGTGGGCAGGAGAAAGAGCGGGGCCCAGCTTGCCCTTGCAAGGCAGAGGCGCTCTGGGGCCCGCTCCTGGCCAGGGCCCCTGCCCAGAGCCAGGCCCTGCTGGCCGGGGCCTGGAGGGGCAGCTGTGCAGCTGGGCCAAGCTGTGCCAGCAGCTGCAGCCGTGCTGGGGAGCCGTGCCAGCTCTGGGCCCTGCTGTGCACGAGGGTCCCTGGGTGCCAGCACCAGCTGGGGCCTCAGACACCTCCTCTCTCCACAGGCCCCTCCTTGAAAAAAAGCTTAAAACTTGGAGCTTGACCCGAGACCTCTACAGCCAGGAGAGCTTTAGCAGCATCTCTGACGAGTCAGTGTTCGCGCCTTTAAGCTGTGTGGTGCTTTGCGGCCACAAGCCCAGCTCTCCTTCCAGTGATGAAGGTGAAATCCCCAGGAAAGGATCTGAGAGCACTGAAGTGAGCCTTGACTAAGAGCTCTCAGGATCGGCTTTTCTGGTCCAAGAAAGAGACTGAGCTGTCACCCCAGTGTCCGTGTGCTCCCCCCAGCCAAGCCCACAGGGCAGCAGCATTGGCTGAGCTCCACGGCCGGGAGCAGCCATGGATGCCCACGGTGTGGGCAGGCAGGAGGCAGACAGGGGCTGCTGTTGCTGTTGGACTAAAAATAAAGAGTACAGACTCCAATTCTTCTCAGAAGGCAAAGAGTATTGGCTTTATTTACAATTCATTCACCTCTTTTAAAACATGTTGTTCTAAAAAGGCACATTATTGGTGCATAGGATTGACATGTCTGAAATTCTGTTGTTTAAGTTGCGGAAGTAGGAAACAACACCTGAAGAGACGCTTATGAGACAAAAAATATTGTTTACTTACAAAGTTATGAGAAAAGATAATTATTTACAAAACACTGTAAAAAAAAAAAAAACAGTTGAAAGTTTTCCCTTAACAACAAGCTAGCAGTTGTTAGCAAGCTAAAGCATTTTCTCAGACTCAAGAATATCAGGCCCACAGGCTGCAGTGACCAGTGGCGGGGCCCCGAGGGGCTGGGGGAGCCCATGCTGAGGGGAGTCCCTGGGCTGAGGGCACATTTCCTGCAGTGCCATCACCTGGACCTGCACCTCCGCCAGAGGCACGGCCCAGAAAACAGGGAAGCCATCGAGAGCATCTCCAGGGGCACAGCCTGACCAGCAGTGGCAGCAGGCAAAACAAAGGTTTTGCTGAGCCATGGCCCTTTGATGAAGCCAAACATTTACAATCAAGGCAGTCCATGAATACAGGTGGGGGAACACTCTGGGTTCTATAGCTAAGGCCATGAGGTCACAGCAGGCTCTGAGGTGACAGCTGGCTGAGGTCACAGCAGGCTCTGAGGTCACAGAGGTGCCAGAGCCCCGTGGCTGCACAGCCCCACAGCCACCGAGCAGTCGGTCCTTGGGCACAACTGCAGCGGCAGCAGCGGCGGCGGCAGCAGTGGTGCTGACTTTGGGACAGCGAGCTCAGGACAGTGGTGGCAGCAGGAGTTGTGGGACTGGCAGAGGGCAAGGCACCATGGCCCTTGCTCTGCGCCTCTTCCTCCTGCTGCTCCTGGCAGTGGCCCTGCCTGGCAGGGCTGCCCAGGATGCTCCGTGGCGAGCAGGTGAGCCGGCGGCCTGGCTGCCCTTTGCCGGGACAGCGCTCCCTTCTCCCCGGGAAGCCTTGGGGATGGTTTTCCCCAGGCCTTTAGGGAGGCATTCCTCTGGGGGAGGGAGGGAGGGAGGGACAGAGCCCCCAGGGGCTCTGGGCTGCTCCAGCTGCCCCTCCAGGGATGTTGCACAGGGCATGGAAAGAGTGTGGAGAGTGACCAGAGCCAGCCCAGAGCTCCCCAGGCCCCTCTGCAGCTTTGGCCATGCCCATTCACATCTGGCTCCCACGGCCTTACCTGACCCCCTGGCAGTGCCCAGTTCCCGAAGTCAGAAGGGGATCCCAGCCCACCCTGAAAAAGGTTCTCATCTGTGGTCCCTTCTAGATCACGGTGCTAGGAAGGCTTCTCCAGAAGCCTGGCTTAATGAAGTTTTGCAGCCTCTGGAGCCTCCTGCAGGTATGTTGTCAATGTTCCAAAATGAATGATCATTGACAACCTGGCAGGAAGCAGGTGACACAAGTTTCTGTGGCTGTTCAGTCCCAGGTGTGTCTGCAGGGAGGACAGTTCACGCTCCTTTGTTGGTTGCTGCACGCAAGCCCAGCTCCCGTCGCAGGGGTGAGTAGTGTGTCCCTGCTGACCCCACAGGCTGAGCCCTGGGGCTCTGGGATCCATTCATGGGAAATGGAAATTCTTTGCATTAAGCTACTCCAAGAGGGAGGAACAAACATAAAAGATACAAAAGATCCCTAGAGAAATCCAAATAACACTGGCCAGATGCTGAGTGAACTGGAGAGATGCCGTGGTGGGTGCATGTCCCTGAGCCTTGTGCTGAGACTCAGCAGCCGGGCCCCTTCTCTGCACATCTGGACACGCCGTGCCCGGCACAGTGGGAAGGGATCCATGGCAGCCTCGCTGCCCCGCTGCTGCTTTCACACCCTGTAGGGCTGTTTGCCAGCCTGGCCTGGCTGCAGCTTCTCCCCAGCCTCTGCAGGAAGGCATTTGGCATCAGCTGCCAGGGGGCCCAAACTGCCCCAGGGGCCATGCACACCCTGAGATCCCTGCAATTTCCCAGTCTCCGCGCACACCATGAGGAGCAGCTGCTTGGAGGAGGGAGGGCCCTGGCCAGCCCCAGGAACCTGTCCATTTCCTAATCTTTATCCATGTCTTTGACAAGCTTTGCCTCCTGAAGATGCCACCTTCCCATTGGGGAACAGCCCCACCTTATCCAGCTGTGCCTCTTCCATTCTGCAGAGATGAAAGGAGACAATGTGCTGAAGGCGAGGTTTCCCGGAGGAAGCAGTGGCTCCATGGCAGCCTCTGCTGCAGGAAGGGAGGCAATGCCCGGCACAGGCACAGGCACAGGAGGTAATTGCTGTGCCTCTGGGTCTGAGCCCTGCTGAGGCTGGAGCTGCCACCTCTGCTCCTTGGCAGTGCGGGCACAGACCGGACAAGAGCAGCACAGCTCAGAGGAATTATCCCCAGCAGGCTCAGGGCACTCGGGTACTGAGCAGCCCTGCTGGGCTCCCTGCGTGGGAGACACGGCCCCAAACCTGGGAGGGGCTGCAAGGGGTGCCTGTGGTGGGGAAAGGGCAGAGGGGCAGAGCAAGGCTGCAGTGTGTCTTGAGAGGGCCTGGCTGTGACCCCTGGGGCTGGGGGACCTGTCCCAGCAGAAGGAGGGAAGGAGATTGGCAGGGAAGAAGGGATGGTTGTGGCACTGCCTGCTGGAGTTTTCCCCAGGGCTTTAGAGAGGGTTTCCTCTGGGGCAGGGAGGGAGAGAGCCCCAGGGTCACTGGGCTTCTCCAGGGATGTTGAATGCAAAGAGTGTGGAGAGTGATCAGGCCCAGCCCAGAGCTCCCCAGGCCCCTCTGCAGCTTTGGCCATGCCCAGTGACATCTGGCTCCCATGGCCTTACCTGACCCCCTGGCAGTGTCCAGTTCCCTAAGGCAGAAGAGGTTCCCTGCCTACCCTAAAAAACGTTCTCATCTGTGCTCCCTTCTAGATCATGGTGCTAGGAAGGCTTCTCCAGCCGCTTGGCTCAATGAAGTTTTGCAGCCTCTGGAGCCTCCTGCAGGTATGTTCCAAAATGAATGATCATTGACAACCTGGCAGGAAGCAGGTGACACAAGTTTCTGTGGCTGTTCAGTCCCAGGTGTGTCTGCAGGGAGGACAGTTCACGCTCCTTTGTTGGTTGCTACACGCAAGCCCAGCTCCCGTCGCAGGGGTGAGTAGTGTGTCCCTGCTGACCCCACAGGCTGAGCCCTGGGGCTCTGGGATCCATTCATCTGAAATGGAAATCCTTTCTGTTAAGGTCCTCCACGGGGGAGGAGCAAACCTACAAGAGGCAATAAGTCCCGGGAGGCATCCAAGCACACCAACAAGAAGCTGAGTGATCTGGAGAGACGCCGTGGTGGGTGCATGTCCCTCAGCCCACCCTGAGATCCCTGCAATATCCCTGTCTCCGGGCACAGCAGGAGGGGCAGCTGCCTGAAGGAGGGAGGGCCCTGGCCAGCCCCAAGAAGCTGGCCTTCCTCCTCAACCTTTTCCATGACTTGGCCAAGCTTTGCCTCCTGAAGATGCCACCTTGCCTGATGGTAATAATTCCATCTGATCCAGCTGTCCCTTTTCCTTTCTCCAGAGAAAAATAGAGACAATGTGCTGAAGGTGAAGTTTCCCGGAGGAAGCAGTGGCTCCATGGCAGCCTCTGCTGCAGGAAGGGAGGCAGGTGACAGGCACAGGCACAGTCTCAGGAGGTAATTGCTGTGCCTCTGGGCCTGCGCCCTGCTGAGGCTGGAGCTGCCACCTCTGCTCCTTGGCAGTGCGGGCACAGCCCAGAAAAGAGTGGCACAGCTCAGAGGAATTATCCCCAGCAGGCTCAGGGCACTCGGGTACTGAGCAGCCCTGCTGGTCTCCCTGTGTGGAAGACACGGCCCCAAACCTGGGAGGGGCTGCAAGGGGTGCCCGTGGTGGGGAAAGGAGAGAGGGGCAGAGCAAGGCTGCAGTGTGTCTTGAGAGGGCCTGGCTGTGTTCTCTTGGGCTGGGGGAGCTGTCCAAGCAGAAGGAGGGAAGGAGGTTGGGAGGGAATTTATAAAGAGGGATGCTTATGGTACTGCCTGCTGCATTTTTCCCTAGGGCTTTAGGGAGGGTTTCCACTGTGGGAAGGAGGGAGAGAGCCCCAAGGGGCCCTGGGCTGCTCCAGCCGCCCACTCCAGAGTTGTTGCACAGGGCATGGAAAGAGTGTGGAGAGTGAGCAGAGCCAGCCCAGAGCTCCCCAGGCCCCTCTGCAGCTTTGGCCATGCCCAGTGACATCTGGCTCCCACAGCATTACCCGACCCCCTGGCAGTGTCCAGTTCCCTAAGGCAGAAGGGGATCCCAGCACTGCATGGAAATGGTTCTCATCTGTGCTCCCTTCTAGATTGGGAACATTTCATGGATTATTTAGAAGTGGTGGCAAATGATGGTTTGAATATCTTGGAGAATCCTGAAGGCAAGTTCTCAAAGCACCTTTCCTTACAGAATAATCAGTGTCAGTGTGGCAAGAGCTCACTCATGGGCCATTTCCTCTAACATAATATCAGGGTTGAATGATTCTAGAAAACTTTCCCTGCTCCCTTCTGGAGGCCTGAGTGATCCCCCAGCATGGCTGTCAGTGGGAAGAAGGAAGGAGCATTTAGCTGTCAATGCCCTTCCCGTGTGCAAGGCCAGGGTGTCCTTGCGTGTGCTCTGTGCAGCCACGGAGAAGAGCAGAGAGGGAAGGGGCCGGGCCCAGGGCTGTGCCCTGGGGCTGTGCCTTGTGCTCCTCCTTGGCCGGCCCCAGGGAGCCTGAGGATCTCCTGCAGTGCCACGGGAGCTCTTCTGTCCTGTCTTTCTTTGCAGCCCAGCCTGTTGCTGAAGGTGATCAGGCTGCCCAACCCAAGTCCAAGACTGAGGCTCTGGGCAATGGTGAGGGTAGGTCAAGGCCTTTCTCCCTGGCAGAGCTGCCAGCTCAGAGCCCAAGCTGGCCCAGGGGGGCATCGCTGCAGGTGCCAGGACAGAGCCGTGCACGTGTGTGCCCTCGCCCTGCGCGCTCCCCTCACCGCTCCTGCGGCTCCGTGCTGCCCGTGCACATCAGCACAGGTGACAGAAGCTTCTGTGCCTGTTGAGTTATAGGTGTGGCTGCAGGGAGGAATTCTCCAGCTCCTTTGGTGGATGTTGCACACAAGCCCAGCTCCCATCGCAGGGGTGAGTAGTGTGTCCCTGCTGACCCCACAGGCTGAGCCCTGGGCTTGTGGGATCCATGCCTGGGAAATGCAAATACTTTCTCTTAAGGTCTCCTGAGAAAGAAGAAAAAACCCGTAAGAGATAGTAAGGTCCTGGAGGAACCCAAACATCTGGAACAAGTTCTGAGTGAACTGGAGAGAGAGCAAGGTGGGTGCATGTCCCTGAGGCTTCCCCTTAGACTCAGCAGCCGGGGCCTTTCTCTGCACATCTGGACACGCCGTGCCCGGCACAGCGGGAAGGGATCCATGGCAGCCTCGCTGCCCCGCTGCTGCTTTCACACCCTGCAGGGCTGTTTGCCAGCCTGGCCTGGCTGCAGCTTCTCCCCAGCCTCTGCAGGAAGGCATTTGGCATCAGCTGCCAGGGAGCCCAAAGTGCCCCACGGGCCATGCCCACCCTGAGATCCCAGCAATTTCCTGGTCTCTGGGTAGATGCAGAGAGGCGCCTGTTTCAAGGAGGGAGGGCCCTGAAGCACCTCCAAAACCCTGGGCAATTTCCTTGTCCCTATCCATGTCTTTGACAAAGATTGCCTGGAGAATATCGGTAGAGCACAGAGAAATTTTGCCATGCAGTCTCTGGAGTTTGGGTACTGAGCAGTCCTGTGCCAAGCAGTGCCAAGGTGTCTGCAGGCCCCAGCTCTGGGAGAGCAGAGAACATCCTGGCCGTGTGCACCGTGCTGCCAGCTCAGCAGTGGAGCACAGCAGGGGCTCACGATCCCCATTGCTCCTACAGATGCAGCCGGCATTATAACAGAGGACGATATTATGTGGAAAAGGATGAGAAGAGTTTTCTGCTGGGGACCACACTGTTTGATTAAGTTAATGGGCATTTTGATTTTTGGGGCAGTTCTCCTGATGATGTGTTCTGGTGGAATCTGGTATTGCTGCAAGAAAAACTGGTGAGTGTTTTGCTGATCTTTGCCTCAAAGAGCTTCCTTTAAAGGCTGCTGATAGTCAGGGAACATTCCCAGTGGTGCTGCTGTGGAGCTGTGCAGAGTCAGTGGTTGCCCAAATAATTCTGCTCAGGGTTCTGCTGCTGCCCAGTGCTTTCATTGGCCTCTTCATTGCTGGCCCTTGTCCTGGGGAGCCCGCTGGGGCTGCAGCCAGTGCTGGCTCCCACTGAGGCTGCCTGGCCAAGAGCAGCCCCGGGGGCAGCGGGCAGAGGCAGAGCAAGGTGGGCAGGAGAAAGAGCGGGGCCCAGCTTGCCCTTGCAAGGCAGAGGCGCTCTGGGGCCCGCTCCTGGCCAGGGCCCCTGCCCAGAGCCAGGCCCTGCTGGCCGGGGCCTGGAGGGGCAGCTGTGCAGCTGGGCCAAGCTGTGCCAGCAGCTGCAGCCGTGCTGGGGAGCCGTGCCAGCTCTGGGCCCTGCTGTGTACGAGGATCCCTGTGTGCCAGCACCAGCTGGGGCCTCAGACACCTCCTCTCTCCACAGGAGCCCCTCTGCAGGTTTAGAAGATGATCTAAACAACTCAGGCAGAGAGAATTTGCCCTGTCGCTGCCCTTCACTACTGTCTCCATCTGCCCTGCCATGGCTGCACCACCCTCTGGAACCCTTCCCGATACCCTCACATCCTAAACGTGAACCTCTCCCGCAGAGTCCCCTGGCCCTGCTCCCCTGAAAGGACTCAAGGGGGGCAGGCCCTGTACAGTTGGGCAGGAGTGTGCCCATGTTTTATGTTTAAATAAAGAAATGGAGTTTTCACAATTATGTCTGGGTGTTTACCACCAGCCAAGCCCACAGGGCAGCAGCACTGGCTGAGCTCCATGGCCGGGAGCAGCCGTGGATGCCCACGGTGTGGGCAGGCAGGAGCCAGGCAGGGGCTGCAGTGACCAGCAGCGGGGACCCGAGGGGCTGGGGGAGCCCATGCTGAGCCTCCCCGGGCTGAGGGCACATTTCCTGCAGTCCCATCACCTGGGCCTGCACCTAAGGAAGCACATTAAGGCTATTTTGAGCTTTCTGCCAAGCTGTGCATGGACCACTCATGAGGCACAAGGGAATATTTATGGTCTCTCCTAAGGCAGGGATCTCTTGTGAGGTGTGCTGCGGGTTTAAACTTGAGGGGTTTTTTACCCTTCTCAGCACAGCAAAGGGGACACTCTGGGCTGAGGTTTTGCAAAGTTGGGAAAAAGCCTCTAGCAAAGCCTTTGGGCCCAGCCTGTGGGCACAGCGGGCAGGCAGAGCCCATCCTTAGAGACCAGTCCAGGCTGCTCGGACCAGGCTGGGCCAGGCCAGGTGAGGGCCCCAGCAGGGAAGGGCCACGGCCATGGGGTCTGATGAGGCTGCCGAGCTTCGCCCTGGCCCTGTGCTGCAGGCAAACACACATTTACAGCCACAGCCATTCACTGGGCCACAGGAGGCACACGGGGGTACAACTGAGGCCGTGGTTTCTCACACTGAAGGGAGGCTGCCTCTGTTCGGTTGGAAGGCACAGCTTACATCCCAGTTACTTTTGTGAACCTGCTGGGAAGTGTTGTGGGGCACTGAGTTCCGACCCTCCTCACTGCCAAGTGTGGCTGACCGTGTGGGGCTTTTTTATTTCTTGCCCTCTAAATTTGTGTCCTGGCAGAGGGTTGTTTGCTTGCTGTCATCCAGCACCATACTTTTGGAAATAAAAATAGTTGTTGAAACCAATGCTGTTAGCACTGGCTTAGTTGTGAGAAATAACCTCTCACATTTATAAATTCAAAGGTTTATTATACCTTAACAAAGGACTGAAGAAGGAAAAATTACAGCAACTCAAGCACACAACTAAACCACCATCTGCTCACCCACAAAATGGCTGCGCCGCCTTTTAAACCCTTGGCAACCCTGACCCCGCCCACCGCCTGTCAGTCAACTCTTCTTCGGCCACCATTGGTGGAGAGTGCGTTCTTGCAACTTGATTGGAGGGCAGGTGTTGCCATAGTAACAAGCCTGCCCTCCTCCCTCAGGCCCCAGGCCCAGGTAGAGCCTCTCTACCATGGCCCCACTGCCCAGGCCAGCCCTTGGCAACCGTACGGGGCAAGAGGGGCTGTGGAGAGAACACACAACATCCAAACAACAAATCGCAATCACTGTACATCAATAAAACTTCTCTTAACATACACATCATAGTCATCCCTTAACTGCAAGAGCCAACCGTGGCATTACCTATCTGTAATATTAGTTCATCTTATAAAGCTCTAAAAAAAATCAGCATTGGCAAATTTTAATAAAAACTATATTTTAGGGGTTTTTTTTGTTTGGGGTGTGTGTTGGGAGTTTTGGTTTTTTGTTTGTTTGGGTCTTTTTGGGGGGGAGGTTGGGTTCTTTGCTTTGGTGCTCCGAGATAATGGAGGAAGGGGCAGATTTTCTGTTCAACTTGCCTGTGAGTGTGCAGAAAGCCAGAAAACAAGAACAGTTTTTCACCAGCTGGTTGAGGAGCTCTAAAAGCAATTGTGCTGAGGGGGTGAGGGCACTGCTAACAGCCTGCATTGTCCGCACCTGTGTTCCCCTCTCTACCGCAGTGCTGTGTACATCCAGAGCCTTGAACCTCGGCCTGATGGTGCAAAAATCCCCCCCACATCCCTCAGCTTGCAAAAATAAAGAGATTGTGCTCATTATTATAAAAAGCTGTAGGTATGGCCGGCAGCTGATATTCTATTGCTGGTGGGAGCCCCGTCAGTTGTTACATCTAAATGACTGACCCAGCACGGGCTCACGCTCCCCATTGCTCCCACAGATGCAGCCAGCACCACAACACATGATGACAATATGTAGAAAATCAGGAGAAGAGTTTTCTGCTGGGGACCACGATGTTTGATTAAGTTAATAAGCATTGTGGCTTGTGGGGCACTTCTCCTGATGATGTGTTTTGCTGGAATCTGGTATTGCTGCAAGAAAAACTGGTGAGTGTTTTGCTGATCTCATCCACAAAGAGCTTCCTTTAAAGGCTGCTGATAGTCAGGGAACATTCCCAGTGGTGCTGCTGTGGAGCTGTGCAGAGTCAGTGGTTGCCCAAATAACTCTGCTCAGGGTTCTGCTGCTGCCCAGTGCTTTCACTGGGCTCTTCATTGCTGTCCCTTGTCCTGTGGAGCCCGCTGGGGCTGCAGCCAGTGCTGGCTCCCACTGAGGCTGCCTGGCCAAGAGCAGCCCCGGGGGCAGCGGGCAGAGGCAGAGCAAGGTGGGCAGGAGAAAGAGCGGGGCCCAGCTTGCCCTTGCAAGGCAGAGGCGCTCTGGGGCCCGCTCCTGGCCAGGGCCCCTGCCCAGAGCCAGGCCCTGCTGGCCGGGGCCTGGAGGGGCAGCTGTGCAGCTGGGCCAAGCTGTGCCAGCAGCTGCAGCCGTGCTGGGGAGCCGTGCCAGCTCTGGGCCCTGCTGTGCACGAGGGTCCCTGGGTGCCAGCACCAGCTGGGGCCTCAGACACCTCCTCTCTCCACAGGCCCCTCCTTGAAAAAAAGCTTAAAACTTGGAGCTTGACCCGAGACCTCTACAGCCAGGAGAGCTTTAGCAGCATCTCTGACGAGTCAGTGTTCGCGCCTTTAAGCTGTGTGGTGCTTTGCGGCCACAAGCCCAGCTCTCCTTCCAGTGATGAAGGTGAAATCCCCAGGAAAGGATCTGAGAGCACTGAAGTGAGCCTTGACTAAGAGCTCTCAGGATCGGCTTTTCTGGTCCAAGAAAGAGACTGAGCTGTCACCCCAGTGTCCGTGTGCTCCCCCCAGCCAAGCCCACAGGGCAGCAGCATTGGCTGAGCTCCACGGCCGGGAGCAGCCATGGATGCCCACGGTGTGGGCAGGCAGGAGGCAGACAGGGGCTGCTGTTGCTGTTGGACTAAAAATAAAGAGTACAGACTCCAATTCTTCTCAGAAGGCAAAGAGTATTGGCTTTATTTACAATTCATTCACCTCTTTTAAAACATGTTGTTCTAAAAAGGCACATTATTGGTGCATAGGATTGACATGTCTGAAATTCTGTTGTTTAAGTTGCGGAAGTAGGAAACAACACCTGAAGAGACGCTTATGAGATAAAAAATATTGTTTACTTACAAAGTTATGAGAAAAGATAATTATTTACAAAACACTGTAAAAAAAAAAAAAACAGTTGAAAGTTTTCCCTTAACAACAAGCTAGCAGTTGTTAGCAAGCTAAAGCATTTTCTCAGACTCAAGAATATCAGGCCCACAGGCTGCAGTGACCAGTGGCGGGGCCCCGAGGGGCTGGGGGAGCCCATGCTGAGGGGAGTCCCTGGGCTGAGGGCACATTTCCTGCAGTGCCATCACCTGGACCTGCACCTCCGCCAGAGGCACGGCCCAGAAAACAGGGAAGCCATCGAGAGCATCTCCAGGGGCACAGCCTGACCAGCAGTGGCAGCAGGCAAAACAAAGGTTTTGCTGAGCCATGGCCCTTTGATGAAGCCAAACATTTACAATCAAGGCAGTCCATGAATACAGGTGGGGGAACACTCTGGGTTCTATAGCTAAGGCCATGAGGTCACAGCAGGCTCTGAGGTGACAGCTGGCTGAGGTCACAGCAGGCTCTGAGGTGACAGCTGGCTGAGGTCACAGCAGGCTCTGAGGTCACAGAGGTGCCAGAGCCCCGTGGCTGCACAGCCCCACAGCCACCGAGCAGTCGGTCCTTGGGCACAACTGCAGCGGCAGCAGCGGCGGCGGCAGCAGTGGTGCTGACTTTGGGACAGCGAGCTCAGGACAGTGGTGGCAGCAGGAGTTGTGGGACTGGCAGAGGGCAAGGCACCATGGCCCTTGCTCTGCGCCTCTTCCTCCTGCTGCTCCTGGCAGTGGCCCTGCCTGGCAGGGCTGCCCAGGCTGCTCCGTGGCGAGCAGGTGAGCCGGCGGCCTGGCTGCCCTTTGCCGGGACAGCGCTCCCTTCTCCCCGGGAAGCCTTGGGGATGGTTTTCCCCAGGCCTTTAGGGAGGCATTCCTCTGGGGGAGGGAGGGAGGGAGGGACAGAGCCCCCAGGGGCTCTGGGCTGCTCCAGCTGCCCCTCCAGGGATGTTGCACAGGGCATGGAAAGAGTGTGGAGAGTGACCAGAGCCAGCCCAGAGCTCCCCAGGCCCCTCTGCAGCTTTGGCCATGCCCATTCACATCTGGCTCCCACGGCCTTACCTGACCCCCTGGCAGTGCCCAGTTCCCGAAGTCAGAAGGGGATCCCAGCCCACCCTGAAAAAGGTTCTCATCTGTGGTCCCTTCTAGATCACGGTGCTAGGAAGGCTTCTCCAGAAGCCTGGCTTAATGAAGTTTTGCAGCCTCTGGAGCCTCCTGCAGGTATGTTGTCAATGTTCCAAAATGAATGATCATTGACAACCTGGCAGGAAGCAGGTGACACAAGTTTCTGTGGCTGTTCAGTCCCAGGTGTGTCTGCAGGGAGGACAGTTCACGCTCCTTTGTTGGTTGCTGCACGCAAGCCCAGCTCCCGTCGCAGGGGTGAGTAGTGTGTCCCTGCTGACCCCACAGGCTGAGCCCTGGGGCTCTGGGATCCATTCATGGGAAATGGAAATTCTTTGCATTAAGCTACTCCAAGAGGGAGGAACAAACATAAAAGATACAAAAGATCCCTAGAGAAATCCAAATAACACTGGCCAGATGCTGAGTGAACTGGAGAGATGCCGTGGTGGGTGCATGTCCCTGAGCCTTGTGCTGAGACTCAGCAGCCGGGCCCCTTCTCTGCACATCTGGACACGCCGTGCCCGGCACAGCGGGAAGGGATCCATGGCAGCCTCGCTGCCCCGCTGCTGCTTTCACAGCCTGCAGGGCTGTTTGCCAGCCTGGCCTGGCTGCAGCTTCTCCCCAGCCTCTGCAGGAAGGCATTTGGCATCAGCTGCCAGGGGGCCCAAACTGCCCCAGGGGCCATGCACACCCTGAGATCCCTGCAATTTCCCAGTCTCCGCGCACACCATGAGGAGCAGCTGCTTGGAGGAGGGAGGGCCCTGGCCAGCCCCAGGAACCTGTCCATTTCCTAATCTTTATCCATGTCTTTGACAAGCTTTGCCTCCTGAAGATGCCACCTTCCCATTGGGGAACAGCCCCACCTTATCCAGCTGTGCCTCTTCCATTCTGCAGAGATGAAAGGAGACAATGTGCTGAAGGCGAGGTTTCCCGGAGGAAGCAGTGGCTCCATGGCAGCCTCTGCTGCAGGAAGGGAGGCAATGCCCGGCACAGGCACAGGCATCAGGAGGTAATTGCTGTGCCTCTGGGCCTGAGCCCTGCTGAGGCTGGAGCTGCCACCTCTGCTCCTTGGCAGTGCGGGCACAGACCGGACAAGAGCGGCACAGCCCAGAGGAATTATCCCCAGCAGGCTCAGGGCACTCGGGTACTGAGCAGCCCTGCTGGGCTCCCTGCCTGGGAGACACGGCCCCAAACCTGGGAGGGGCTGCAAGGGGTGCCTGTGGTGGGGAAAGGGCAGAGGGGCAGAGCAAGGCTGCAGTGTGTCTGAGAGGGCCTGGCTATGTGCCCCTGGGGCTGGGAGACCTGGCCCAGCAGAAGGAGAGAAGGGAATATAGGCAGGGAAGAGGGATGCTTGTGGTACTGCCTGCTGGAGTTTTTCCCAGGGCTTTAGAGAGGGTTTCCTCTGGGGCAGGGAGGGAGAGAGCCCCAGGGGTCACTGGGCTGCTCAGCTGCCCATCCATGGATGTTGCACAGGGCATGAAGAGTGTGGAGAGTGAGCAGGCCCAGCCCAGAGCTCCCTCAGGCCCCTGTGCAGCTTTGGCCATGCCCAGTGACATCTGGCTCCCATGGCCTTACCTGACCCCCTGGCAGTGTCCCAGTTCCCTAAGGCAGAAGAGGGATTCCCTGCCTACCCTAAAAAACGTTCTCATCTGTGCTCCCTTCTAGATCACTGGTGCTAGGAAGGCTTCTCCAGCAGCTTGGCTCAATGAAGTTTTGCAGCCTCTGGAGCCTCCTGCAGGTATGTTGTCAGTGTTCCAAAATGAATGAACATTGACAACCTGGCAGGAAGCAGGTGACACAAGTTTCTGTGGCTGTTCAGTCCCAGGTGTGTCTGCAGGGAGGACAGTTCACGCTCCTTTGTTGGTTGCTGCACGCAAGCCCAGCTCCCATCGCAGGGGTGAGTAGTGTGTCCCTGCTGACCCCACAGGCTGAGCCCTGGGGCTCTGGGATCCATTCATCTGAAATGGAAATCCTTTCTGTTAAGGTCCTCCACGGGGGAGGAGCAAACCTACAAGAGGCAATAAGTCCCGGGAGGCATCCAAGCACACCAACAAGAAGCTGAGTGATCTGGAGAGACGCCGTGGTGGGTGCATGTCCCTCAGCCCACCCTGAGATCCCTGCAATATCCCTGTCTCCGGGCACAGCAGGAGGGGCAGCTGCCTGAAGGAGGGAGGGCCCTGGCCAGCCCCAAGAAGCTGGCCTTCCTCCTCAACCTTTTCCATGACTTGGCCAAGCTTTGCCTCCTGAAGATGCCACCTTGCCTGATGGTAATAGTTCCATCTGATCCAGCTGTCCCTTTTCCTTTCTCCAGAGAAAAATAGAGACAATGTGCTGAAGGTGAAGTTTCCCGGAGGAAGCAGTGGCTCCATGGCAGCCTCTGCTGCAGGAAGGGAGGCGGTGACAGGCACAGGCACAGTCTCAGGAGGTAATTGCTGTGCCTCTGGGCCTGCGCCCTGCTGAGGCTGGAGCTGCCACCTCTGCTCCTTGGCAGTGCGGGCACAGCCCAGAAAAGAGTGGCACAGCTCAGAGGAATTATCCCCAGCAGGCTCAGGGCACTCGGGTACTGAGCAGCCCTGCTGGTCTCCCTGTGTGGAAGACACGGCCCCAAACCTGGGAGGGGCTGCAAGGGGTGCCCGTGGTGGGGAAAGGAGAGAGGGCAGAGCAAGGCTGCAGTGTGTCTTGAGAGGGCCTGGCTGTGTTCTCTTGGGCTGGGGGAGCTGTCCAAGCAGAAGGAGGGAAGGAGGTTGGGAGGGAATTTAGTAAAGAGGGATGCTTATGGTACTGCCTGCTGCATTTTTCCCCAGGGCTTTAGGGAGGGTTTCCACTGTGGGAAGGAGGGAGAGAGCCCCAAGGGGCCCTGGGCTGCTCCAGCCGCCCACTCCAGAGTTGTTGCACAGGGCATGGAAAGAGTGTGGAGAGAGAGCAGAGCCAGCCCAGAGCTCCCCAGGCCCCTCTGCAGCTTTGGCCATGCCCAGTGACATCTGGCTCCCACAGCATTACCCGACCCCCTGGCAGTGTCCAGTTCCCTAAGGCAGAAGGGGATCCCAGCACTGCATGGAAATGGTTCTCATCTGTGCTCCCTTCTAGATTGGGAACATTTCATGGATTATTTAGAAGTGGTGGCAAATGATGGTTTGAATATCTTGGAGAATCCTGAAGGCAAGTTCTCAAAGCACCTTTCCTTACAGAATAATCAGTGTCAGTGTGGCAAGAGCTCACTCATGGGCCATTTCCCCATACATAATATCAGGGTTGAATGATTCTAGAAAACTTTCCCTGCTCCCTTCTGGAGGCCTGAGTGATCCCCCAGCATGGCTGTCAGTGGGAAGAAGGAAGGAGCATTTAGCTGTCAATGCCCTTCCCGTGTGCAAGGCCAGGTGTGCTGGGAAGGAGAAGAGAGAG
>OU383782.1:1664001-1773089 GCA_910950805.1 Acrocephalus scirpaceus scirpaceus
AGCCCTGCTGAGGCTGGAGCTGCCACCTCTGCTCCTTGGCAGTGCGGGCACAGACCGGACAAGAGCGGCACAGCCCAGAGGAATTATCCCCAGCAGGCTCAGGGCACTCGGGTACTGAGCAGCCCTGCTGGGCTCCCTGCCTGGGAGACACGGCCCCAAACCTGGGAGGGGCTGCAAGGGGTGCCCGTGGTGGGGAAAGGGCAGAGGGGCAGAGTAAGGCTGCAGTGTGTCTTGAGAGGGCCTGGCTGTGACCCCTGGGGCTGGGGGACCTGTCCCAGCAGAAGGAGGGAAGGAGATTGGCAGGGAAGAAGGGATGGTTGTGGCACTGCCTGCTGGAGTTTTCCCCAGGGCTTTAGAGAGGGTTTCCTCTGGGGCAGGGAGGGAGAGAGCCCCAGGGTCACTGGGCTTCTCCAGGGATGTTGAATGCAAAGAGTGTGGAGAGTGATCAGGCCCAGCCCAGAGCTCCCCAGGCCCCTCTGCAGCTTTGGCCATGCCCAGTGACATCTGGCTCCCATGGCCTTACCTGACCCCCTGGCAGTGTCCAGTTCCCTAAGGCAGAAGAGGTTCCCTGCCTACCCTAAAAAACGTTCTCATCTGTGCTCCCTTCTAGATCATGGTGCTAGGAAGGCTTCTCCAGATGCCTGGCTTAATGAAGTTTTGCAGCCTCTGGAGCCTCCTGCAGGTATGTTCCAAAATGAATGATCATTGACAACCTGGCAGGAAGCAGGTGACACAAGTTTCTGTGGCTGTTCAGTTCCAGGTGTGTCTGCAGGGAGGACAGTTCACGCTCCTTTGTTGGTTGCTGCACGCAAGCCCAGCTCCCGTCGCAGGGGTGAGTAGTGTGTCCCTGCTGACCCCACAGGCTGAGCCCTGGGGCTCTGGGATCCATTCATCTGAAATGGAAATCCTTTCTGTTAAGGTCCTCCACGGGGGAGGAGCAAACCTACAAGAGGCAATAAGTCCCGGGAGGCATCCAAGCACACCAACAAGAAGCTGAGTGATCTGGAGAGACGCCGTGGTGGGTGCATGTCCCTCAGCCCACCCTGAGATCCCTGCAATATCCCTGTCTCCGGGCACAGCAGGAGGGGCAGCTGCCTGAAGGAGGGAGGGCCCTGGCCAGCCCCAAGAAGCTGGCCTTCCTCCTTAAACCTTTTCCATGACTTGGCCAAGCTTTGCCTCCTGAAGATGCCACCTTGCCTGATGGTAATAATTCCATCTGATCCAGCTGTCCCTTTTCCTTTCTCCAGAGAAAAATAGAGACAATGTGCTGAAGGTGAAGTTTCCCGGAGGAAGCAGTGGCTCCATGGCAGCCTCTGCTGCAGGAAGGGAGGCGGTGACAGGCACAGGCACAGTCTCAGGAGGTAATTGCTGTGCCTCTGGGTCTGAGCCCTGCTGAGGCTGGAGCTGCCACCTCTGCTCCTTGGCAGTGCGGGCACAGCCCAGAAAAGAGTGGCACAGCCCAGAGGAATTATCCCCAGCAGGCTCAGGGCACTCGGGTACTGAGCAGCCCTGCTGGTCTCCCTGTGTGGAAGACACGGCCCCAAACCTGGGAGGGGCTGCAAGGGGTGCCCGTGGTGGGGAAAGGAGAGAGGGGCAGAGCAAGGCTGCAGTGTGTCTTGAGAGGGGGCCTGGCTGTGTTCTCTTGGGCTGGGGGAGCTGTCCAAGCAGAAGGAGGGAAGGAGGTTGGGAGGGAATTTAGTAAAGAGGGATGCTTATGGTACTGCCTGCTGCATTTTTCCCTAGGGCTTTAGGGAGGGTTTCCACTGTGGGAAGGAGGGAGAGAGCCCCAAGGGGCCCTGGGCTGCTCCAGCCGCCCACTCCAGAGTTGTTGCACAGGGCATGGAAAGAGTGTGGAGAGAGAGCAGAGCCAGCCCAGAGCTCCCCAGGCCCCTCTGCAGCTTTGGCCATGCCCAGTGACATCTGGCTCCCACAGCCTTACCCGACCCCCTGGCAGTGTCCAGTTCCCTAAGGCAGAAGGGGATCCCAGCACTGCATGGAAATGGTTCTCATCTGTGCTCCCTTCTAGATTGGGAACATTTCATGGATTATTTAGAAGTGGTGGCAAATGATGGTTTGAATATCTTGGAGAATCCTGAAGGCAAGTTCTCAAAGCACCTTTCCTTACAGAATAATCAGTGTCAGTGTGGCAAGAGCTCACTCATGGGCCATTTCCTCTAACATAATATCAGGGTTGAATGATTCTAGAAAACTTTCCCTGCTCCCTTCTGGAGGCCTGAGTGATCCCCCAGCATGGCTGTCAGTGGGAAGAAGGAAGGAGCATTTAGCTGTCAATGCCCTTCCCGTGTGCAAGGCCAGGGTGTCCTTGCGTGTGCTCTGTGCAGCCACGGAGAAGAGCAGAGAGGGAAGGGGCCGGGCCCAGGGCTGTGCCCCGGGGCTGTGCCTTGTGCTCCTCCTTGGCCGGCCCCAGGGAGCCTGAGGATCTCCTGCAGTGCCACGGGAGCTCTTCTGTCCTGTCTTTCTTTGCAGCCCAGCCTGTTGCTGAAGGTCATCGGGCTGCCCAACCCAAGTCCAAGACTGAGGCTCTGGGCAATGGTGAGGGTAGGTCAAGGCCTTTCCCCCTGGCAGAGCTGCCAGCTCAGAGCCCAAGCTGGCCCAGGGGGGCATCGCTGCAGGTGCCAGGACAGAGCCGTGCACGTGTGTGCCCTCGCCCTGCGCGCTCCCCTCACCGCTCCTGCGGCTCCGTGCTGCCCGTGCACATCAGCACAGGTGACAGAAGCTTCTGTGCCTGTTGAGTTACAGGTGTGGCTGCAGGGAGGAATTCTCCAGCTCCTTTGGTGGATGTTGCACACAAGCCCAGCTCCCATCGCAGGGGTGAGTAGTGTGTCCCTGCTGACCTCACAGGCTCAGCCCTGGGCTTGTGGGATCCATGCCTGGGAAATGCAAATACTTTCTCTTAAGGTCTCCTGAGAAAGAAGAAAAAACCCGTAAGAGATAGTAAGGTCCTGGAGGAACCCAAACATCTGGAACAAGTTCTGAGTGAACTGGAGAGAGAGCAAGGTGGGTGCATGTCCCTGAGCCTTGTGCTGACACTCAGCAGCCGGGCCCCTTCTCTGCACATCTGGACACGCCGTGCCCGGCACAGTGGGAAGGGATCCATGGCAGCCTCGCTGCCCCGCTGCTGCTTTCACAGCCTGCAGGGCTGTTTGCCAGCCTGGCCTGGCTGCAGCTTCTCCCCAGCCTCTGCAGGAAGGCATTTGGCATCAGCTGCCAGGGAGCCCAAAGTGCCCCAGGGGCCATGCCCACCCTGAGATCCCAGCAATTACCCAAGTCTGGGTAGATGCAGATAGGCGCCTGTTTCAAGGAGGGAGGGCCCTGAAGCACCTCCAAAACCCTGGGCAATTTCCTTGTCCCTATCCATGTCTTTGACAAAGATTGCCTGGAGAAGGGCGGTACAGCACAAAGAAATTTTGCCATGCAGTCTCTGGAGTTTGGGTACTGAGCAGTCCTGTGCCAAGGGGTGCCAAGGTGCCTGCAGGCCCCAGCTCTGGGGGAACAGAGAACGTCCTGGCCGTGTGCACCGTGCTGCCAGCTCAGCAGTGGAGCACAGCACAGGCTGACGATCCCCATTGCTCCCACAGGTGCAGCCGGCATTATAACAGAGGACGATATTATGTGGAAAAGGATGAGAAGAGTTTTCTGCTGGGGACCACACTGTTTGATTAAGTTAATGGGCATTGCGGCTTGTGGGGCAGTTCTCCTGATGATGTGTTCTGGTGGAATCTGGTATTGCTGCAAGAAAAACTGGTGAGTGTTTTGCTGATCTTTGCCTCAAAGAGCTTCCTTTAAAGGCTGCTGATAGTCAGGGAACATTCCCAGTGGTGCTGCTGTGGAGCTGTGCAGAGTCAGTGGTTGCCCAAATAACTCTGCTCAGGGTTCTGCTGCTGCCCAGTGCTTTCATTGGCCTCTTCATTGCTGGCCCTTGTCCTGGGGAGCCCGCTGGGGCTGCAGCCAGTGCTGGCTCCCACTGAGGCTGCCTGGCCAAGAGCAGCCCCGGGGGCAGCGGGCAGAGGCAGAGCAAGGTGGGCAGGAGAAAGAGCGGGGCCCAGCTTGCCCTTGCAAGGCAGAGGCGCTCTGGGGCCCGCTCCTGGCCAGGGCCCCTGCCCAGAGCCAGGCCCTGCTGGCCGGGGCCTGGAGGGGCAGCTGTGCAGCTGGGCCAAGCTGTGCCAGCAGCTGCAGCCGTGCTGGGGAGCCGTGCCAGCTCTGGGCCCTGCTGTGCACGAGGGTCCCTGGGTGCCAGCACCAGCTGGGGCCTCAGACACCTCCTCTCTCCACAGGAGCCCCTCTGCAGGTTTAGAAGATGATCTAAACAACTCAGGCAGAGAGAATTTGCCCTGTCGCTGCCCTTCACTACTGTCTCCATCTGCCCTGCCATGGCTGCACCACCCTCTGGAACCCTTCCCGATACCCTCACATCCTAAACGTGAACCTCTCCCCCAGAGTCCCCTGGCCCTGCTCCCCTGAAAGGACTCAAGGGGGGCAAGCCCTGTACAGTTGGGCAGGAGTTAGCCCATGTTTTATATTTAAATAAAGAAATGGAGTTTTCACAATTATGTCTGGGTGTTTACCACCAGCCAAGCCCACAGGGCAGCAGCACTGGCTGAGCTCCATGGCCGGGAGCAGCCGTGGATGCCCACGGTGTGGGCAGGCAGGAGCCAGGCAGGGGCTGCAGTGACCAGCAGCGGGGACCCGAGGGGCTGGGGGAGCCCATGCTGAGCCTCCCCGGGCTGAGGGCACATTTCCTGCAGTCCCATCACCTGGGCCTGCACCTAAGGAAGCACATTAAGGCTATTTTGAGCTTTCTGCCAAGCTGTGCATGGACCACTCATGAGGCACAAGGGAATATTTATGGTCTCTCCTAAGGCAGGGATCTCTTGTGAGGTGTGCAGTGGGTTTAAACTTGAGGGGGATTTTTACCCTTCTCAGCACAGAAAAGGGGACACTCTGGGCTGAGGTTTTGCAAAGTTGGGAAAAAGCCTCTAGCAAAGCCTTTGGGCCCAGCCTGTGGGCACAGCGGGCAGGCAGAGCCCATCCTTTGAGACCAGTCCAGGCTGCTCGGACCAGGCTGGGCCAGGCCAGGTGAGGGCCCCAGCAGGGAAGGGCCACGGCCATGGGGTCTGATGAGGCTGCCGAGCTTCGCCCTGGCCCTGTGCTGCAGGCAAACACACATTTACAGCCACAGCCATTCACTGGGCCACAGGAGGCACACGGGGGTACAACTGAGGCCGTGGTTTCTCACACTGAAGGGAGGCTGCCTCTGTTCGGTTGGAAGGCACAGCTTACATCCCAGTTACTTTTGTGAACCTGCTGGGAAGTGTTGTGGGGCACTGAGTTCCGACCCTCCTCACTGCCAAGTGTGGCTGACCGTGTGGGGCTTTTTTATTTCTTGCCCTCTAAATTTGTGTCCTGGCAGAGGGTTGTTTGCTTGCTGTCATCCAGCACCATACTTTTGGAAATAAAAATAGTTGTTGAAACCAATGCTGTTAGCACTGGCTTAGCTGTGAGAAATAACCTCTCACATTTATAAATTCAAAGGTTTATTATACCTTAACAAAGGACTGAAGAACGAAAAACTACAGCAACTCAAGCACACAACTAAACCACCATCTGCTCACCCACAAAATGGCTGCGCCGCCTTTTAAACCCTTGGCAACCCTGACCCCGCCCACCGCCTGTCAGTCAACTCTTCTTCGGCCACCATTGGTGGAGAGTGCGTTCTTGCAACTTGATTGGAGGGCAGGTGTTGCCATAGTAACAAGCCTGCCCTCCTCCCTCAGGCCCCAGGCCCAGGTAGAGCCCCTCAGCCATGGCCCCACTGCCCAGGCCAGCCCTTGGCAACCGTACGGGGCAAGGGGGGCTGTGGAGAGAACACACAACATCCAAACAACAAATCACAATCACTGTACATCAATAAAACTTCTCTTAACATACACATCATAGTCATCCCTTAATTGCAAGAGCCAACCGTGGTGTTACCTATCTGTAACATTAGTTCACCTTATAAAGCTCTAAAAAAAAACAGCATTGGCAAAAATTTTTTAAAATTTTATTTTGGGGGGTTCTTTTGTTTGGGGTGTTTGTTTGCTGGTTTGTTTGGGTCTTTGGGGGCGGGAAGTTGGGTTCTTTGCTTTGGTGCTCCGAGATAATGGAGGAAGGGGCAGATTTTCTGTTCAACTTGCCTGTGAGTGTGCAGAAAGCCAGAAAACAAGAGCAGTTTTTCACCAGCTGGTTGAGGAGCTCTAAAAGCAATTGTGATGTCCCTGCTGAGGGGGTGAGGGCACTGCTAACAGCCTGCATTGTCCGCACCTGTGTTCCCCTCTCTACCGCAGTGCTGTGTACATCCAGAGCCTTGAACCTCGGCCTGATGGTGCAAAAATCCCCCCCACATCCCTCAGCTTGCAAAAATAAAAGGTTTGTGCTCATTAATATAAAAAGCCGTAGGTGTGGCCAGCAGCTAATGTTCTATTGCTGGCTGGAGCCCAGTCCTCACATCTAAAGGACTGAGCCAGGCCTGAGCTGCTCCTAAGACAGAGTTGATCAAAGGGACTGAAGCTCTGTTGACCACAAATTCTCTAGGAAAACAAGCACAGGAACTTCTATGTTGGTGGCAAAAGCAGAGTGCAGAGTTGAATCTTTGAGGCCACCTCACTGCTGCCCCCCTCCACCTTTTATTTTTAATTGATTTAATATTCTGAGGGCTAGTCCTTGCATGAAGTGGGCCCTCAGCAACGAGCTGCTGGGCCCACTGGTGTGTCCCCTTGTGCTCCTGCTCTGCTTTGGCTGGGAAACTTGTCCATCATGCAATCTGTGTTTGATTCCTGTCATCCCAATGCACATCCCTTTCCTTCTGCTTGTCATATAAACACTGTGATCGTTTGATTGGATAATTGACATCTTGCACTTCATGACATTAAATTGTGTTCATCAGACTCTGTCACATCACGAGTTTCTGGAACACATTTTCATGCCTTCCAGCTGTAGTCCAAGGGAAACGGTTTCTGTCTTGCATCACAAAATTGGCAGCTTGTTTTGCAAAGACAGCCCTTTACAAAGGACTTGATGCGTGCATTAACATCCAAAGGGCTGCTTTCAAAGACAGACAAAAACCCCGTGAACAAACAGCAAACCAACCAAACAACATATTAAACAAGTACTTCCTTTTTAGCTCTTGCTTATAATATTTCCAAGCTGGCCTCCTTTTCCACTGCAGTGTTTTTCTTTGGACAGAAAAACACCCTTGCCAGATGATGTGACTTAACAAGGAAAACTGAACTTACACACGTTGGATATATTCAAGCTAAACATGCAGAGTCCCATTATCACAATCATCATCGTTTATTTTCTGTTTCTTTTTAGATCAGATTGTTTTCAGAAGGGTGAGGACAGTATCTCAGATCCCCTGGCTAGTTTGTTGCCATAGCCACTTATTACCTGTTCTTGCTTATTATCTGTCCTTTCTGTTGTATCTCTGCCCATTTGTTGCTCTTGGATCTCTGCCTCCTTCATCTGATTTTTATATTTTTGTGGATTTTTGAGGGGTTTTGTGTTGCTTTTGTTTTTCTTGGTGGTTGTTTTGTTTGCCTCATTTTTTGAGTCACAGTTTTGGTTTTGTTGGGTTTTTTTCCCCCACTTAACAGTAGAAATCAGCTTGTGATTTGTATTGTAGAGTTTTGAAGCACAGGTGTTGCACATAAAGATTGTTTTTGGTTTTAAAGTCATCTCAGACGCAGAGCTGCAAGCCCCTGTGATTTTAGGACTGTGTGCTCTCAGAGAGCCACCTGTGCATGATTAGGAAACTTGTAGTTCCTATCTCCATTACACACAGCAAAATGTAAAGTGGACGGAATAGTTCCAATTCTAACCTTTATTTTGCTTTATTTGGCTGCTGTGCCTGAAAATTGTGGCAGATTCCTCCACGAACTTGGTTCTTCCAGTATCAGGTGTGCAAGGATCATGCCTCAGCCAATGTGGGGAGTTGGTTAGCACCAAGCCATCCACTGTCATCCATAGCCAGCCTCTATCTGCAAAGAGAACAGGGAGCTGCAGCTCTGAGGAACTCAGGGGTTGGTGAACAAACAGACCAAATCCCTAATTTCTATCAGTTACTTCACAGGAGTATTTGCAGCTGATATATTTTTATATTCCAGCCCAGAGCTGGGAAAATAGAACCCTGGCAGTTTGCTTTAGCTATGAAGTAAAGAGACGCTTTTCAACAGGTTCCAGCTCTGCTCCTTGTTTGAATTAAAAGCAGAGCAAAACTCTTCTGCTGGTCGCATCAAATAAACATAGCTTGGATCACTCTGTGAAAGAGAGAAGATTGTGAAAATTATTTTATACTACTTACAGTCTTCTGATTCAGCCATCGGGCAATTACGCCGTAATTCACTATATCAAGTAACGGCCAAACACTCTGGAAAAGAAGTTTTTTTAAAACTAAGTTTAAAAAAGTGAATGAATTTCATAAGCAAAACCATGTAGTAAAAATACAGTAAATTAACTTCTCAAAGCCCTTTGAGGATGGAGCCCTGCACCCCAGTCATGTGCAGTGCAGCCTCAGCTGTCCCTTTGAGCCCAGAGCTGCCAAGAGTCAGGGCTGGGATGAGCCTTCACCCCAAGCTGGCTCCAAGACTGATTGGGAATCAGTCCAGAACAGGGCTCACACAAAGAGCAAAGTCTCAAGGCCAAAGCCAAACCTTCATCAGGTTGAAATTGTTTTAACACTGAATTGTGGAAACTTTGCTCAATTAAGTAATTAAGAGGCCAATGAAAGCCCTGGGCAGCAGCAGAACCCTGAGCAGAATTATTTGGGCAACCACTGACTATGAACAGCTCCACAGCAGCGTGACTAAAAGTCAGGCTACCCATGCTAGGAGCAGAATTTTAAGAAAACTCTGGACAAAACCCAACAACTTACGCGTCTCGTGCCATCTTGTACAGCTTCTTCATCCCATAAAAACAGCAGACCAGAACAAGGGGCGCAGTGAACAGTGTCACTGCAGTGCCAATCATGCAGGACCTGCGCACATCCTCGGGGCACACAATTTTTGGGAGGCGCAATGGATCCTGGGCAATTACTCCTTCTTCAGTGACGTCTGCAGAAGCAATGGGGAGGGTGAGCCCATGCTGTGCCCCACTGCTGAGCTGGCAGCACGGTGCACACGGCCAGGACATTCTCTGCTCCCTCAGAGCTGGGGGCTGCAGGTACCATGGAGCCCCTTGGCACAGGCTGTGCCACCCAACAGAGCCCAGACGCCGGCAGGAGAGCCCGGAGGCAGCACAGCTCTTTGGGCAGTGGCTCCTGTGACGGACACGGGCCAAAGCCATCCCTGAGCAGCCACTGCCAGCCCTGACCGTCCCTGCCCTGTGACAGCTCCCCCAGCCCCTGGGGACACAGCCAGGCCCTCTCAGGACATACTGTAGCCTTGTTCCGCCCCTCTGTCCTTTCCCCACCACAGGCACCCCTTGCAGCCCCTCCCAGGTTTGTGGCCGTGTCTCCCACACAGGGAGCCCAGCAGGGCTGCTCAGCCTGGCTGATCCTGGCACAGCAATCACCTTCTATGGGGGTGTCTGGCACCTCCTCACGTCGTGCACTAGAGGGTGGAATGAAGCCACTGGTTCCCCCAGAATGACCTGCCTTCAGGAAAGCCTTTTGTTCCATCTCTGGAGAAAGGAAGAAGCACAGCTGGATCAGATGGAACCATTCACCATCCAGGCGGTGCCATCTTTAAGAAGTAATACTTTCCAGAGACAAGGATAAGGATCAGGAAAGGGCGCAGGCTCTTGGGGCTTACACTGGGCCCTCCCTCCTCTAAACATCAACCAGAAAGCAGATTTCAGGGATCTCAGGGTGGGCATGGCCCCTGAGGCACTTTGGGCTCCCTGGCAGCTGATGCCAAATGCCTTCCTGCAGAGGCTGGGGAGAAGCTGCAGCCAGGCCAGGCTGGCAAACAGCCCTGCAGGGCTGTGAAAGCAGCAGCGGGGCAGCGAGGCTGCCATGGATCCCTTCCCACTGTGCCGGGCACGGCGTGTCCAGATGTGCAGAGAAAGGGCCCGGCTGCTGAGTCTCAGCACAAGGCTCAGGGACATGTACCCACCATGCTGTCTCTCCAGATCACTCAGAATTTTGTCCAGTTGTTTGGATTCCTCCAGGGACGTACTGTCTCTTGTAGGTTTGCTCCTCCCTCTTAGAGGACCTTAACAGAAAGTATTTCAATTTTCCCATGAATGGATCCCACAACCCCAGGGCTCAGCCTGTGGGGTCAGCAGGGACACACTACTCACCCCTGCGACGGGAGCTGGGCTTGCGTGCAGCATCCAGCCCAGGAGCTGGAAAAGTCCTTCCTGCAGACACACCTATAACTCAACAGCGACAGAAACTTCTGTCCCCTTCTTCCTGCCAGGTTATCAATGACTATTCTCTGACGGGAAGTTGAGAACACTTACCTTCAGAAGCTCCAAAGGGTTCCAAACCATCTTCCATACCAGCTGCTGAAGAAGCCTTCCTAGCACCGTGATCTAGAAGGGAGCACAGATGAGAACCATTTCCATGCTGTGCTGGGATCCCCTTCTGCCTTAGGGGACTGGGCACTGCCAGGGGGTCGGGTAAGGATGTGGGAGCCAGATGTCACTGGACATGGCCAAAGCTGCACAGGGGCCTGGGGAGCTCTGGGCTGGCTCTGCTCTCTCTCCACACTCTTTCCATGCCCTGTGCAACATCCCTGGAGGGAAGGCACTGCCAAGCAGCAGAGGTGGCAGCTCCAGCCTCAACAGGGCTCAGGCCCTGAGGCAATTACCTCCTGTGACTGTGCCTATGCCTGGCATCACCTCCCTTCCTGCAGCAGAGGCTGCCATGGAGCCACTGCTTCCTCCGGGAAATGCCGCTTCCAGCACAGTCTTTTGGTTCATCTCTGGAGAAAGGAAGAAGCACAGCTGGATCAGATTGAGCTGTTCCCCTTTCGGGGAAGTGGCATCTTCAGGAGGCAATACTTGGTAAAGACATGGATAAGGCTCAGGAATCCCTATAAATATCCGGGATTAGCCAGAGCCCTCCCTCCTTGAAACAGCTGCCTCGTCGGATCTACCCAGAGACCGGGAAATTGCAGGGATCTCAGGGTGGGCATGGCCCCTGGGGCACTTTGGGCTCCCTGGCAGCTGATGCCAAATGCCTTCCTGCAGAGGCTGGGGAGAAGCTGCAGCCAGGCCAGGCTGGCAAACAGCCCTGCAGGCTGTGAAAGCAGCAGCGGGGCAGCGAGGCTGCCATGGATCCCTTCCCGCTGTGCCGGGCACGGCGTGTCCAGATGTGCAGAGAAAGGGCCCGGCTGCTGAGTCTCAGCACAAGGCTCAGGGACTTGTACTCACCACGGCGTCTCTCCAGTTCACTCAGCATCTGGTCCAGATGTTTGGCTGCCTCCAGGGATTTCTTGTCTGCTGTGTCTTGGGTCTTCCATCGAGGCAGACCTTAATGGAAAGTAGTTCCATTTCTCCTTCAGGCTGCAGTGGCAGCGAGTGCCCCTGGGTGATTGGTGCCCTCGCAGGCACTGCCTCAGCTCTGCTTTCCACTCAGGAGCAGGAGCAGGGGGACCTGGTGCCTGCAGTTGCCCCACCGTGGGATGGAAGGAGCCCCTTGCGGGCCAGTCAGGGGACAAAGGACTCCCTGGAGCTGCCAGCAGCTCTGAACTCAGCCCCAGGCATGGCCAGGGCTCTGCAGCAGCAGCAGTGGGAGCAGCTCAGGCTCCCTGGGGCCGGCCAAGGAGGCGCACAAGGCACAGCCCCGGGGCACAGCCCTGGGCCCGGCCCCTTCCCTCTCTGCTCTTCTCCGTGGCTGCACAGAGCACACGCAAGGACACCCTGGCCTTGCACACGGGAAGGGCATTGACAGCTAAATGCTCCTTCCTCCCTCCCACTGACAGCCATGCTGGGGGATCACTCAGGGCTCCAGAAGGGAGCAGCAAAAGGTTTCTAGAAACCTTCAACCCTGAGATTATGTATGGGGAAATGGCCCATGAGTGAGCTCTTGCTACACTGACACTGATAATTCTGTCATGAAAAGTGCATTGCAAACTTGCCTCCAGCATCCGGCAGAATCCTCAAACCATCATTTGCCAGCACTTCCAAAAACTTCATGTCACGTTCCCAATCTAGAAGGAGCACAGATGAGAACAATCATGAGATGGGATCCCTCTCTGCCTTAGGGGACTGGGCACTGCCAGGGGGTCAGGTAAGGCCGTGGGAGCCAGATGTCACTGGGCATGGCCAAAGCTGCACAGGGGCCTGGGGAGCTCTGGGCTGGCTCTGCTCTCTCTCCACACTCTTTCCATGCCCTGTGCAACATCCCTGGAGGGAAGGCACTGCCAAGCAGCAGAGGTGGCAGCTCCAGCCTCAACAGGGCTCAGGCCCTGAGGCAATTACCTCCTGTGACTGTGCCTGTGCCTGGCATCACCTCCCTTCCTGCAGCAGAGGCTGCCATGGAGCCACTGCTTCCTCCGGGAAATGCCGCTTCCAGCACAGTCTTTTGGTTCATCTCTGGAGAAAGGAAGAAGCACAGCTGGATCAGATTGAGCTGTTCCCCTTTTGGGGAGGTGGCATCTTCAGGAGATAACACTTGGCAAACACATGGATAAGGGTCAGGAATCCCTCTAAACTTCCGGGATTGGCCAGGGCCCTCCCTCCTTGAAACAGCTGCCTCGTCGGATCTACCCAGAGACCGGGAAATTGCAGGGATCTCAGGGTGGGCATGGCCCCTGGGGCACTTTGGGCTCCCTGGCAGCTGATGCCAAATGCCTTCCTGCAGAGGCTGGGGAGAAGCTGCAGCCAGGCCAGGCTGGCAAACAGCCCTGCAGGGTGTGAAAGCAGCAGCGGGGCAGCGAGGCTGCCATGGATCCCTTCCCGCTGTGCCGGGCACGGCGTGTCCAGATGTGCAGAGAAAGGGCCCGGCTGCTGAGTCTCAGCACAAGGCTCAGCGACATGTACTCACCACGGCGTCTCTCCAGTTCAGTCAACATCTGGTCCAGATGTTTGGCTGCCTCCAGGGATTTCTTGTCTGCTGTGTCTTGTTTCTTCCATCTAGGCAGACCTTAATGGAAAGTAGTTCCATTTCTCCTTCAGGCTGCAGTGGCAGCGAGTGCCCCTGGGTGATTGGTGCCCTCGCAGGCACTGCCTCAGCTCTGCTTTCCACTCAGGAGCAGGAGCAGGGGGACCTGGTGCCTGCAGTGGCCCCACCGTGGGATGGAAGGAGCCCCTTGCGGGCCAGTCAGGGGACAAAGGACTCCCTGGAGCTGCCAGCAGCTCTGAACTCAGCCCCAGGCAGGGCCAGGGCTCTGCAGCAGCAGCAGTGGGAGCAGCTCAGGCTCCCTGGGGCCGGCCAAGGAGGCGCACAAGGCACAGCCCCGGGGCACAGCCCTGGGCCCGGCCCCTTCCCTCTCTGCTCTTCTCCGTGGCTGCACAGAGCACACGCAAGGACACCCTGGCCTTGCACACGGGAAGGGCATTGACAGCTAAATGCTCCTTCCTCCCTCCCACTGACAGCCATGCTGGGGGATCACTCAGGGCTCCAGAAGGGAGCAGCAAAAGGTTTCTAGAAACCTTCAACCCTGAGATTATGTATGGGGAAATGGCCCATGAGTGAGCTCTTGCTACACTGACACTGATAATTCTGTCATGAAAAGTGCATTGCAAACTTGCCTCCAGCATCCGGCAAGGTCTTGAAACCATCATTTGCCAGCACTTCCAAAAAATTCATGTCACGTTCCCAATCTAGAAGGGAGCACAGATGAGAACAATCATGAGATGGGGTCCCTCTCTGCCTTAGGGGACTGGGCACTGCCAGGGGGTCGGGTAAGGATGTGGGAGCCAGATGTCACTCGGCATGGCCAGAGCTGCACAGGGGCCTGGGGAGCTCTGGGCTGGCTCTGCTCTCTCTCCACACTCTTTCCATGCCCTGTGCAACATCCCTGGAGGGGAGGCACTGCCAAGCAGCAGAGGTGGCAGCTCCAGCCTCAACAGGGCTCAGGCCCAGAGGCACAGCAATTACCTCCTGTGACTGTGCCTATGCCTGGCATCACCTCCCTTCCTGCAGCAGAGGCTGCCATGGAGCCACTGCTTCCTCCGGGAAATGCCGCTTCCAGCACAGTCTTTTGGTTCATCTCTGGAGAAAGGAAGAAGCACAGCTGGATCAGATTGAGCTGTTCCCCTTTCGGGGAGGTGGCATCTTCAGGAGACAACACTTGGCAAACACATGGATAAGGGTCAGGAATCCCTCTAAACTTCTGGGATTGGCCAGGGCCCTCCCTCCTTGAAACAGCTGCCTCGTCGGATCTACCCAGAGACCGGGAAATTGCAGGGATCTCAGGGTGGGCATGGCCCCTGGGGCACTTTGGGCTCCCTGGCAGCTGATGCCAAATGCCTTCCTGCAGAGGCTGGGGAGAAGCTGCAGCCAGGCCAGGCTGGCAAACAGCCCTGCAGGCTGTGAAAGCAGCAGCGGGGCAGCGAGGCTGCCATGGATCCCTTCCCGCTGTGCCGGGCACGGCGTGTCCAGATGTGCAGAGAAAGGGCCCGGCTGCTGAGTCTCAGCACAAGGCTCAGGGACATGCACCCACCATGCTGTCTCTCCAGATCACTCAGAATTTTGTACAGTTGTTTGGATTCCTCCAGGGACGTACTGTCTCTTGTAGGTTTGCTCCTCACTCTTGGAGGACCTTAACAGAAAGTATTTCAATTTTCCCATGAATGGATCCCACAACCCCAGGGCTCAGCCTGTGGGGTCAGCAGGGACACACTACTCACCCCTGCGACGGGAGCTGGGCTTGCGTGCAGCATCCAGCCCAGGAGCTGGAAAAGTCCTTCCTGCAGACACACCTATAACTCAACAGCGACAGAAACTTCTGTCCCCTTCTTCCTTCCAGGTTATCAATGACTATTCTCTGACGGGAAGTTGAGAACACTTACCTTCAGAAGCTCCAAAGGGTTCCAAACCATCTTCCATACCAGCTGCTGGAGAAGCCTTCCTAGCACCGTGATCTAGAAGGGAGCACAGATGAGAACCATTTCCATGCTGTGCTGGGATCCCCTTCTGCCTTAGGGGACTGGGCACTGCCAGGGGGTCGGGTAAGGCCGTGGGAGCCAGATGTCACTGGGCATGGCCAAAGCTGCACAGGGGCCTGGGGAGCTCTGGGCTGGCTCTGCTCTCTCTCCACACTCTTTCCATGCCCTGTGCAACATCCCTGGAGGGAAGGCACTGCCAAGCAGCAGAGGTGGCAGCTCCAGCCTCAACAGGGCTCAGGCCCTGAGGCAATTACCTCCTGTGACTGTGCCTATGCCTGGCATCACCTCCCTTCCTGCAGCAGAGGCTGCCATGGAGCCACTGCTTCCTCCGGGAAATGCCGCTTCCAGCACAGTCTTTTGGTTCATCTCTGGAGAAAGGAAGAAGCACAGCTGGATCAGATTGAGCTGTTCCCCTTTCGGGGAGGTGGCATCTTCAGGAGATAACACTTGGCAAACACATGGATAAGGGTCAGGAATCCCTCTAAACTTCCGGGATTGGCCAGGGCCCTCCCTCCTTGAAACAGCTGCCTCGTCGGATCTACCCAGAGACCGGGAAATTGCAGGGATCTCAGGGTGGGCATGGCCCCTGGGGCACTTTGGGCTCCCTGGCAGCTGATGCCAAATGCCTTCCTGCAGAGGCTGGGGAGAAGCTGCAGCCAGGCCAGGCTGGCAAACAGCCCTGCAGGGTGTGAAAGCAGCAGCGGGGCAGCGAGGCTGCCATGGATCCCTTCCCGCTGTGCCGGGCACGGCGTGTCCAGATGTGCAGAGAAGGGGCCCGGCTGCTGAGTCTCAGCACAAGGCTCAGCGACTTGTACTCACCACGGCGTCTCTCCAGTTCACTCAGCATCTGGTCCAGATGTTTGGCTGCCTCCAGGGATTTCTTGTCTGCTGTGTCTTGGGTCTTCCATCGAGGCAGACCTTAATGGAAAGTAGTTCCATTTCTCCTTCAGGCTGCAGTGGCAGCGAGTGCCCCTGGGTGATTGGTGCCCTCGCAGGCACTGCCTCAGCTCTGCTTTCCACTCAGGAGCAGGAGCAGGGGGACCTGGTGCCTGCAGTGGCCCCACCATGGGATGGAAGGAGCCCCTTGCGGGCCAGTCAGGGGACAAAGGACTCCCTGGAGCTGCCAGCAGCTCTGAACTCAGCCCCAGGCATGGCCAGGGCTCTGCAGCAGCAGCAGTGGGAGCAGCTCAGGCTCCCTGGGGCCGGCCAAGGAGGCGCACAAGGCACAGCCCCGGGGCACAGCCCTGGGCCCGGCCCCTTCCCTCTCTGCTCTTCTCCGTGGCTGCACAGAGCACACGCAAGGACACCCTGGCCTTGCACACGGGAAGGGCATTGACAGCTAAATGCTCCTTCCTCCCTCCCACTGACAGCCATGCTGGGGGATCACTCAGGGCTCCAGAAGGGAGTAGCAAAAGGTTTCTAGAAACCTTCAACCCTGAGATTATGTATGGGGAAATGGCCCATGAGTGAGCTCTTGCTACACTGACACTGATAATTCTGTCATGAAAGGTGCATTGCAAACTTGCCTCCAGCATCCGGCAAGGCCTTGAAACCATCATTTGCCAGCACTTCCAAAAAATTCATGTCACGTTCCCAATCTAGAAGGAGCACAGATGAGAACAATCATGAGATGGGATCCCTCTCTGCCTTAGGGGACTGGGCACTGCCAGGGGGTCGGGTAAGGCCGTGGGAGCCAGATGTCACTGGGCATGGCCAGAGCTGCACAGGGGCCTGGGGAGCTCTGGGCTGGCTCTGCTCTCTCTCCACACTCTTTCCATGCCCTGTGCAACATCCCTGGAGGGAAGGCACTGCCAAGCAGCAGAGGTGGCAGCTCCAGCCTCAACAGGGCTCAGGCCCAGAGGCAATTACCTCCTGTGACTGTGCCTGTGCCTGTGCCTGGCATCACCTCCCTTCCTGCAGCAGAGGCTGCCATGGAGCCACTGCTTCCTCCGGGAAATGCCGCTTCCAGCACAGTCTTTTGGTTCATCTCTGGAGAAAGGAAGAAGCACAGCTGGATCAGATTGAGCTGTTCCCCTTTTGGGGAGGTGGCATCTTCAGGAGATAACACTTGGCAAACACATGGATAAGGGTCAGGAATCCCTCTAAACTTCCGGGATTGGCCAGGGCCCTCCCTCCTTGAAACAGCTGCCTCGTCGGATCTACCCAGAGACCGGGAAATTGCAGGGATCTCAGGGTGGGCATGGCCCCTGGGGCACTTTGGGCTCCCTGGCAGCTGATGCCAAATGCCTTCCTGCAGAGGCTGGGGAGAAGCTGCAGCCAGGCCAGGCTGGCAAACAGCCCTGCAGGCTGTGAAAGCAGCAGCGGGGCAGCGAGGCTGCCATGGATCCCTTCCCGCTGTGCCGGGCACGGCGTGTCCAGATGTGCAGAGAAGGGGCCCGGCTGCTGAGTCTCAGCACAAGGCTCAGGGACATGCACCCACCTTGCTGTCTCTCCAGATCACTCAGAATTTTGTGCAGTTGTTTGGATTCCTCCAGGGACGTACTGTCTCTTGTAGGTTTGCTCCTCCCTCTTGGAGGACCTTAACAGAAAGTATTTCAATTTTCCCATGAATGGATCCCACAACCCCAGGGCTCAGCCTGTGGGGTCAGCAGGGACACACTACTCACCCCTGCGACGGGAGCTGGGCTTGCGTGCAGCATCCAGCCCAGGAGCTGGAAAAGTCCTTCCTGCAGACACACCTATAACTCAACAGCGACAGAAACTTCTGTCCCCTTCTTCCTGTCAGGTTATCAATGACTATTCTCTGATGGGAAGTTGAGAACACTTACCTTCAGAAGCTCCAAAGGGTTCCAAACCATCTTCCATACCAGCTGCTGGAGAAGCCTTCCTAGCACCGTGATCTAGAAGGGAGCACAGATGAGAACCATTTCCATGCTGTGCTGGGATCCCCTTCTGCCTTAGGGGACTGGGCACTGCCAGGGGGTCGGGTAAGGCCGTGGGAGCCAGATGTCACTGGGCATGGCCAAAGCTGCACAGGGGCCTGGGGAGCTCTGGGCTGGCTCTGCTCTCTCTCCACACTCTTTCCATGCCCTGTGCAACATCCCTGGAGGGAAGGCACTGCCAAGCAGCAGAGGTGGCAGCTCCAGCCTCAACAGGGCTCAGGCCCTGAGGCAATTACCTCCTGTGACTGTGCCTATGCCTGGCATCACCTCCCTTCCTGCAGCAGAGGCTGCCATGGAGCCACTGCTTCCTCCGGGAAATGCCGCTTCCAGCACAGTCTTTTGGTTCATCTCTGGAGAAAGGAAGAAGCACAGCTGGATCAGATTGAGCTGTTCCCCTTTCGGGGAGGTGGCATCTTCAGGGGATAACACTTGGCAAACACATGGATAAGGGTCAGGAATCCCTCTAAACTTCCGGGATTGGCCAGGGCCCTCCCTCCTTGAAACAGCTGCCTCGTCGGATCTACCCAGAGACCGGGAAATTGCAGGGATCTCAGGGTGGGCATGGCCCCTGGGGCACTTTGGGCTCCCTGGCAGCTGATGCCAAATGCCTTCCTGCAGAGGCTGGGGAGAAGCTGCAGCCAGGCCAGGCTGGCAAACAGCCCTGCAGGGTGTGAAAGCAGCAGCGGGGCAGCGAGGCTGCCATGGATCCCTTCCCACTGTGCCGGGCACGGCGTGTCCAGATGTGCAGAGAAAGGGCCCGGCTGCTGAGTCTCAGCACAAGGCTCAGGGACTTGTACTCACCACGGCGTCTCTCCAGTTCACTCAGCATCTGGTCCAGATGTTTGGCTGCCTCCAGGGATTTCTTGTCTGCTGTGTCTTGGGTCTTCCATCGAGGCAGACCTTAATGGAAAGTAGTTCCATTTCTCCTTCAGGCTGCAGTGGCAGTGAGTGCCCCTGGGTGATTGGTGCCCTCGCAGGCACTGCCTCAGCTCTGCTTTCCACTCAGGAGCAGGAGCAGGGGGACCTGGTGCCTGCAGTGGCCCCACCGTGGGATGGAAGGAGCCCCTTGCGGGCCAGTCAGGGGACAAAGGACTCCCTGGAGCTGCCAGCAGCTCTGAACTCAGCCCCAGGCATGGCCAGGGCTCTGCAGCAGCAGCAGTGGGAGCAGCTCAGGCTCCCTGGGGCCGGCCAAGGAGGCGCACAAGGCACAGCCCCGGGGCACAGCCCTGGGCCCGGCCCCTTCCCTCTCTGCTCTTCTCCGTGGCTGCACAGAGCACACGCAAGGACACCCTGGCCTTGCACACGGGAAGGGCATTGACAGCTAAATGCTCCTTCCTCCCTCCCACTGACAGCCATGCTGGGGGCTCACTCAGGCCTCCAGAAGGGAGCAGAGAAAGGTTCCCAGAACCCTTCAGGCCTGAGATTATGTTAGGGGAAATGGCCCATGAGTGAGCTCTTGCCCACTGACAGAGATTTTTCAGTCAGGAAAGGGATGCTGGGAACTTGCCTCCAGGAAGTCCAAAGGAATCGAAACTCTCATCCATCCAAGTTGCTGGAACAGCATTCCTAGCAAGATTATCTAGAAGGGAGCACAGATGAGAACCATTTCCATGCTGTGCTGGGATCCCCTTCTGCCTTAGAGGACTGGGCACTGCCAGGGGTTCGGGTAAGGCCGTGGGAGCCAGATGTCACTGGGCATGGCCAAAGCTGCACAGGGGCCTGGGGAGCTCTGGGCTGGCTCTGGACACTCTCCACACTCTTTCCATGCTCTGTGCAACATCCCTGGAGGGGCGGCTGGAGCAGCCCAGGCCCCAGAGGAAACCCTCCCTAAAGGCCTGGGGAAAACCTTCTCCCGGGGAGAAGGGAGCGCTGTCCGGGCAAAGGGCAGCCAGGCCGCCGACTCACCTGCTGGCCGCACTCGCCATGGAGCAGCCTGGGCAGCCCTGCCAGGCAGGGCCACTGCCAGGAGCAGCAGGAGGAAGAGGCGCAGAGCAAGGGCCATGGTGCCTTGCCCTCTGCCAGTCCCACAACTCCTGCTGCCACCACTGTCCTGAGCTCGCTGTCCCCAAGTCAGCACCACTGCTGCCGCCGCCGCTGCTGCCGCTGCAGTTGTGCCCAAGGACCGACTGCTTGGTCGTTGTGGGGCTGTGCAGCCACGGGGCTCTGGCACCTCTGTGACCTCAGAGCCTGCTGTGACCTCAGCCAGCTGTCACCTCAGAGCCTGCTGTGACCTCAGGGCCGCTGTGGAGTTGTGTGGGGAGTGGGATCTGCCTTCTCTGGGATGGGGCTCATCCTGCCCAGCAGCTCTGTCCAAGGGCTCTGAACCAGTGCCAGCCCGGCAGATCTCAGTGCCTGGGGGATGAAGGAATGGAGAGCACCCCCAAGGCCTTCTCGCCCTGCATTGCTCCATGTCTCCTTTCTTCCAAGTAAAGGCAAATTTTGTTTGTTATTGAGTGGGTCATACTCATCTGTTCACCAGCAAATTCTTCTTGCCATTCACACAACGGTGATTTGCTCTAAACAGACTGTAATTAAGACCTATCTCTCTCTGTAATTAAGGCTGATGCATTATGAGGCAAAGTGTTGAGTAATTTGTCCTGGTATCTGGCACTGTAGAGAATTTTTCTGTCATTAAATAACATTTGAAGACTGTTGCAGCCACGGAGCCTGTGAGGCCTCCCTGGCGGTCAGTGGTCTGAGATAAGAAAATACAATGTCACTATGAATGGCCAAAAAGAAACCCCTTGCCCCTCTTATCTCTCTCCAAGACCATAGGCCAAATTGTACCCCAACTCCCCCATCGGTCCACTTTCAAAACCCCTCTACCCTATATAAAGCCCGAATCTTGCCCTGTTAAGTCAGAAGAGCTGTCCCTGGAACCCTTCATAGAGAATGCCTAATAAAGACACCATCTGAGGAACTCCTTACGGCTCTTCTCCTCTCTGTGTCTGCCAGGGCACTTAGCAAGCAAAAGCTGAATCTCACTGCGAGCTGATATTCACTGCTATTAAGAGCTGAATTCACTGATAGCTGCTTGCTAAGTTTCCCTGAGGCTGGATACCTCGCCAGGAGCATCGGGTTGAGTGGTTCCTAACAGTACCATTCTATCCGGGACCCACTACGGCCACGATCAGACTATCCTGGAGGTTCCAAAGCCTCCATAGAAGGCAAGCGTAGTCTACCATACTTCTGGGATACTAGAAATGAAAAAACAGCCTTTGAAACAGGATTTTATCCTTTTTTCCTCCTCCTCTTCCCGGGAATTTTAATCTCTGAGGTCTAAGCTCTTCAATTGCCTCACAAACGCTGTTTTAATTCAGATAGGCACCCATGCAGTGAGCAACAAATCAGGACTGTGGCTGTGAAGCTTGAAGCAATGGATGTTGATAGCACTAAAATAATAATCCATTACTCAGGTGAAGCCAAGCATTTCCCAAATAACTCTACCTATCTTCAGGGATGTTTCAAAAAGGACCACAGTAAAAGCTGGGAGCAAGGAGAGAGAATGTCATCAAAATTAAAGACACAGCTTTCTGAGATCTCTATATTCCTATAAAAACAGAGTCAAAATTGCTCATATATGGAACATTAACTAACAAGCAAATGACAGATTGTCAAGATAACTTCTTAGGGAACAAAAAAAACCGAAATAAAAATAAGTCTACATGTGGATTTAAAAGTAAACCATCATGCTAAGGAAAAAACAGACCTGCCAAAACTAAAACCAAAAAGGCTGTTTCATCTGTCTCCGTACAAAAAGTCACTGAAAAGAATCAGAGATCCTCAAGACCATTACTATATACAGGAACCTCCAGGTATTGGGAATAAATGAGGGAAACTGTAGTGTGCAATTCACAGAGGTAACCTGCCATTTATTGGGAGATTTCTTATAAAATTTGTGAGTGCAGACTCAAAAGTGTAGGAGCTTAGAAGACCAGGTGTGGACAGCGTGAGGGATGTTTCTGGGACACACTGCAGAGAAGAAAAGCAGCACAGAATTACAGGAAGAAACTCTTTCCTGGCTGTAGACTTCATGACAGTCTGTCCCCTGGGGCTGGGGGAGCTGTCACGGGGCAGGGGGGGTCGGAGCTGGAAGTGGCTGCTCCATGGCTGCTCCAGTGGGTTAGGTGTGGGCAGGCAGGAGCCAGGCAGGGGCTGCAGTGACCAGCAGCGGGGCCCCGAGGGGCTGGGGGAGCCCATGCTGGGGGGAGTCCCTGGGCTGAGGGCACATTTCCTGCAGTGCCATCACCTGGGCCTGCACCTCCTCCAGAGGCACGGCCTAGAAAACAGGGAAGCCATGGAGAGCATCTCCAGGGGCACAGCCTGACCAGCAATGGCAGCAGGCAAAACAAAGGTTTTGCTGAGCCATGGCCCTTTGATGAAGCCAAACATTTACAATCAAGGCAGGCCATGGGTACACATGGGGGAACACTCTGGGTTCTATAGCTAAGGCCATGAGGTCACAGCAGGCTCTGAGGTGAGAGCAGGCTGAGGTCACAGCAGGCTCTGAGGTCACAGAGGTGCCAGAGCCCCGTGGCTGCACAGCCCCACAGCCACCGAGCAGTCGGTCCTTGGGCACAACTGCAGCGGCAGCAGCGGCGGCGGCAGCAGTGGTGCTGACTTGGGGACAGCGAGCTCAGGACAGTGGTGGCAGCAGGAGTTGTGGGACTGGCAGAGGGCAAGGCACCATGGCCCTTGCTCTGCGCCTCTTCCTCCTGCTGCTCCTGGCAGTGGCCCTGCCTGGCAGGGCTGCCCAGGCTGCTCCATGGCGAGTGCGGCCAGCAGGTGAGTCGGCGGCCTGGCTGCCCTTTGCCCTGACAGCGCTCCCTTCTCCCCGGGAGAAGGTTTTCCCCAGGCCTTTAGGGAGGGTTTCCTCTGGGGCCTGGGCTGCTCCAGCCGCCCCTCCAGGGATGTTGCACAGAGCATGGAAAGAGTGTGGAGAGTGTCCAGAGCCAGCCCAGAGCTTCCCAGGCCCCTGTGCAGCTTTGGCCATGCCCAGTGACATCTGGCTCCCACGGCCTTACCCGAACCCCTGGCAGTGCCCAGTCCTCTAAGGCAGAAGGGGATCCCAGCACAGCATGGAAATGGTTCTCATCTGTGCTCCCTTCTAGATAATCTTGCTAGGAATGCTGTTCCAGCAACTTGGATGGATGAGAGTTTCGATTCCTTTGGACTTCCTGGAGGCAAGTTCCCAGCATCCCTTTCCTGACTGAAAAATCGGTGTCAGTGGGCAAGAGGGATCCATGGCAGCCTCGCTGCCCCGCTGCTGCTTTCCCACCCTGCAGGGCTGTTTGCCAGCCTGGCCTGGCTGCAGCTTCTCCCCAGCCTCTGCAGGAAGGCATTTGGCATCAGCTGCCAGGGAGCCCAAAGTGCCCCAGGGGCCATGCCCACCCTGAGATCCCTGCAATTTCCCAGTCTCTGGGTAGATCCGACGAGGCAGCTGTTTCAAGGAGGGAGGGCCCTGGCCAATCCCGGAAGTTTAGAGGGATTCCTGACCCTTATCCATGTGTTTAGCCAAGTATTGTCTCCTGGAGATGCCACCTCCCCGAAAGGGGAACAGCTCAATCTGATCCAGCTGTGCTTCTTCCTTTCTCCAGAGATGAACCAAAAGACTGTGCTGGAAGCGGCATTTCCCGGAGGAAGCAGTGGCTCCATGGCAGCCTCTGCTGCAGGAAGGGAGGTGATGCCAGGCACAGGCACAGTCACAGGAGGTAATTGCCTCTGGGCCTGAGCCCTGTTGAGGCTGGAGCTGCCACCTCTGCTGCTTGGCAGTGCCTTCCCTCCAGGGATGTTGCACAGGGCATGGAAAGAGTGTGGAGAGAGAGCAGAACCAGCCCAGAGCTCCCCAGGCCCCTGTGCAGCTTTGGCCATGCCCAGTGACATCTGGCTCCCACGGCCTTACCCTACCCCCTGGCAGTGCCCAGTCCCCTAAGGCAGAGAGGGATCCCATCTCTTGATTGTTCTCATCTGTGCTCCTTCTAGATTGGGAACGTGACATGAATTTTTTGGAAGTGCTGGCAAATGATGGTTTGAGGATTCTGCCGGATGCTGGAGGCAAGTTTGCAATGCACTTTTCATGACAGAATAATCTGTGTCAGTGTAGCAAGAGCTCACTCATGGGCCATTTCCTCATACATAATCTCAGGGTTGAAGGGTTCTAGAAACCTTTCGCTGCTCCCTTCTGGAGCCCTGAGTGATCCCCCAGCATGGCTGTCAGTGGGAGGGAGGAAGGAGCATTTAGCTGTCAATGCCCTTCCCGTGTGCAAGGCCAGGGTGTCCTTGCGTGTGCTCTGTGCAGCCACGGAGAAGAGCAGAGAGGGAAGGGGCCGGGCCCAGGGCTGTGCCCCGGGGCTGTGCCTTGTGCTCCTCCTTGGCCGGCCCCAGGGAGCCTGAGCTGCTCCCACTGCTGCTGCTGCAGAGCCCTGGCCATGCCTGGGGCTGAGTTCAGAGCTGCTGGCAGCTCCAGGGAGTCCTTTGTCCCCTGACTGGCCCGCAAGGGGCTCCTTCCATCCCACGGTGGGGCCACTGCAGGCACCAGGTCCCCCTGCTCCTGCTCCTGAGTGGAAAGCAGAGCTGAGGCAGTGCCTGCGAGGGCACCAATCACCCAGGGGCACTCGCTGCCACTGCAGCCTGAAGGAGAAATGGAACTACTTTCCATTAAGGTATGCCTCGATGGAAGACCCAAGACACAGCAAACAAGAAATCCCTGGAGGCAGCCAAACATCTGGACCAGATGCTGACTGAACTGGAGAGACGCCGTGGTGAGTACAAGTCGCTGAGCCTTGTGCTGAGACTCAGCAGCCGGGCCCTTTCTCTGCACATCTGGACACGCCGTGCCCGGCACAGCGGGAAGGGATCCATGGCAGCCTCGCTGCCCCGCTGCTGCTTTCACAGCCTGCAGGGCTGTTTGCCAGCCTGGCCTGGCTGCAGCTTCTCCCCAGCCTCTGCAGGAAGGCATTTGGCATCAGCTGCCAGGGAGCCCAAAGTGCCCCAGGGGCCATGCCCACCCTGAGATCCCTGCAATTTCCCGGTCTCTGGGTAGATCCGACGAGGCAGCTGTTTCAAGGAGGGAGGGCCCTGGCCAATCCCGGAAGTTTATACAGATTCCTGATCCATATCCATGACTTAGACAAGCCTCTTGAAGATGCCACCTCTTGGATGGTGAATGGTTCCATCTGATCCAGCTGTCCCTTTTCCTTTCTCAAGCGATGGAACAAAAGATTGCGCAGATGGCAGCACATCTCATAGGCAGCAATGACTCCATGCCAACCCCTGATGCAGGAATGGAGGAGATGCCAGACACAGACACAGACAACGAAACAGATACAGACACAGACACGGACACACACACAGTTACAGGAGGTAATTGCTGTGCCAGGCTCAGGAGCAGCCCTGAGCAGGAGCCCTGCCACAAGCCCAGAGCCAGTGCCAGCCCTGGCTCCTGACTGGGCAGGGGCTGCCCTGGGTCCTGGCAGGGTCTGACTCCCTCCCCTGGGGCTGGGGGAGCTGTCACGGGGCAGGGAGGGTCGGGGCTGGCAGTGGCTGCTCAGGGATGGCTTTGGCCCGTGTCCCTTGCAGGAGCCACTGCCCAAAGAGCTGCGCTGCCCCCGGGCTCTCCTCCTGGCCTCTGGGCTCTGTTGGGTGGCACAGCCTGTGCCAAGGGGTGCCAAGGTGCCTGCAGGCCCCAGCTCTGGGGGAACAGAGAACGTCCTGGCTGTGTGCACTGTGCTGCCAGCTCAGTAGTGGAGCACAGCACAGGCTCATGCTCCCCATTGCTCCCGCAGATATGCTTGGCAAGTCAGATGTGCATGACCAGAATTCACCAAGCACCCGAAGAATTTTCTGCCCCCAAGATGTGCGCAGGTCCTGCATGATAGGCACAGTGGTGACACTGTTCACTGTGCCAGTTTCCATGGTCCTCTGTTACGTCGGGTTCCGGTGGTGGAAAGCAAAGAAACGGTAAGTTGTTGTTGATCTCCACCCTCCAAGTTCTTAAAAGGCTGCTGATAGTCAGGAGACATTCCCAGTGGTGCTGCTGTGGAGCTGTGCAGTCAGTGGTTGCCCTAATACCTCTGCTCAGGGTTCTGCTGCTGCCCAGAGCTTTCATTGGCCTCTTCATTGCTGGCCCTTGTCCTGGGGAGCCCGCTGGGGCTGCAGCCAGTGCTGGCTCCCACTGAGGCTGCCTGGCCAAGAGCAGCCCCGGGGGCAGCGGGCAGAGGCAGAGCAAGGTGGGCAGGAGAAAGAGCGGGGCCCAGCTTGCCCTTGCAAGGCAGAGGCGCTCTGGGGCCCGCTCCTGGCCAGGGCCCCTGCCCAGAGCCAGGCCCTGCTGGCCGGGGCCTGGAGGGGCAGCTGTGCAGCTGGGCCAAGCTGTGCCAGCAGCTGCAGCCGTGCTGGGGAGCCGTGCCAGCTCTGGGCCCTGCTGTGCACGAGGGTCCCTGGGTGCCAGTGCCAGCTGGGGCCTCAGACACCTCCTCTCTCCACAGCCGCGCTGCTGCAGCTCCAGCATCCCGGCCAAGAAGGCGTGACTCTCCCTCACCCCCAGAGAGCCCCTCTCCTGACTGGATTGACAGCTCTCAGAAGTGGCCTCAGCAGCAGCCGCCGTCCAGGAGAGCAGAGCGCTCCCTGCCTCCCCCACGGCCCCCCAGCCCAGCTGTTAAGCCGAAGTCCCTCGAGATCCCACCACCTCCTCCCCTCCCGAGCCCGCCGCCCTGGTCCGCCTAGGACTGGGACTGGGCCAGCCACCGCAGGGCTTGGGCCACCTGCAGCTTGGGGCATCTGCTCATTTCCACCGATAACACACGTTTACCAATAAGTAACATCAGTCAGTTTTCGTACTGTTGTACCTTCAACAGGAAGCGCTGCAGATTCTTCCCATGCCCTGTTTCATGCTTCGCCACTTTGATTTTCATACAGTTGGGCGCTGGCTGAATTTTTTCAAAGAACTTTATTTGCATTGCATGTTTTACCCCACCTATCAGGGAAAAAAAAAATAAAAAATTTCTGCAGTTTAGACTTCATTTTTACTGTGGTTGGTCCACTCAAATTTTGAGTGATTAATTTTCCATGGTACCTCTTCCCGTTTCCTTATTATCTATAAAAAGTTCATCTGGACATGAAAATCAGCAGAATTACTGAGATTTACCTCAAAGCCCAAAGGAGAATCTAGCACAAAATATTCTCCCTGCATACTGCACAACAAACAAATATTCAGAGGAAAATACAGTGGCAGCTGAGGTTTGTGGAACTCCCAGAATACTGAGCCTGCAGAGGAGGCAAGCAGCCCTGGCAGTGGCTGAGGGGACTTCTCCTCACAGACTCCTCTGAAAGTGTGTCACTTGAGGAGGGGAAAGCTTTTAAACCTTTGCCTTACCTTCCTCCTGAGCTAAAATGGAAGGCTCCTCCTGAGAAAATACTGAGCTACAAACAATTCTCCATTCCTCAACAAAACTACTCAGGTGCTCGGCTTATCTTAAAGAGCAAAACCAAAAGTGGTCAGAAATTTCCCATCAAAGCCTGTTTGCAGAGAAACCCCAGCATTTGTGAGCAAATATTTATTAGCATCAGTTCCCCCAAAAGAAACCCAACCCTGTATTAAGCAGTTCTTTCTTTAAATGAACTTAAATTCTCTTTCCTCACATATCAGCTGGACCGGTTTGCTCCTTTTTTGTCCCAGAGAGAAGATTTAGAACGATTTGCTCTTGCCAGAACTCCTCACCACGCCTTGCCTGGGCTGTTAGTGCAGCCTGTCAGCACCACCTGACTTTGCCACTGTGTTCAAACCTTGGGTGCGGCTGGTGCCACGGTCCCCTCTGGTGCCACTGTCCCCTCTGGTGCCACGGTCCCCTCTGGTGCCACTGTCCCTTCTGGTGCCACGGTCCCCTCTGGTGCCACGGTCCCCCCTCTGGTGCCACGGTTCCCTCTGTCCCCTCTGGTGCCACTGTCCCCTCTGTCCCCTCTGGTGCCGCTGTCCTCTCTGGTGCCGCTGTCCCCTCCTGGCTCGTGGCGTGTCCCTGCTGCTGGAGGAGCTCTGCTCGTGCTGCCTCCTCCGTCCAACAACGCCGGTCCTACTCCCCATTTTAGGGAGACTAAAATCACTGCTTTGGGCAGCTCGCTTGAACGAGTTTAACACTTACTCATCTCTGTCACAGACCTCTTAAAAGCCACATACCGACACCATAAAGTCACCTCATCTACAGAGGTGAGGAAGCCTGAGCGAACAGGTGGTCGGCTTTCAAGCACGTTGGGTTTTTAACTCAGTGGAAGCACTCGTTCACAAGCCTTACTTGTCAAACTGGACCGTGCAATGCTGTCGTCTTGCTCGTGTCACGCGTTAGCACTCAGCAAGCCTGGGCTCTGAAGCACGATCAAGCCAAAAAAGAGAAAACCTCA
Organism: Acrocephalus scirpaceus scirpaceus; assembly: GCA_910950805.1. Taxonomy (NCBI): domain Eukaryota; kingdom Metazoa; phylum Chordata; class Aves; order Passeriformes; family Sylviidae; genus Acrocephalus; species Acrocephalus scirpaceus. The sequence goes on from OU383782.1 coordinate 1,692,351, forward strand.
AGTCCTCAGACAGCCAGTGCTAAAGGGTGAAGTATTTCTCTTGTGCCACGGTGGTGTTTAAGAGCTCATTATTATATTATTAATACCAACAGAGTTGACTATTAAATATATATTCAATAAATTCATATATATCATGTAATATATATTCTTGTATATATGTTCTATTCTATTCTATTAATATATATTTAATAAATATTAAATACCATGGTATTTAATTGCCATCATTATTAATAGCCGACAGAGTTTGAGACTCTCTGGTTGTGGTTTATTAAAGAGGCACCAGGGAGAAATTGACTCAGAAAGCAGAAACACACTTGGGGCTGAGGCTTGGCAGACAAACGGAGCGGGGTGGCACCTGCAGGGCGTCCCTTCCCCTGCCGGACAAAGGCGGCCGCGGCTCGGCTGCGGGGCGAGCCGGGCGCTCCGGGCGCGGCGCTGGGGCGGCCCCGCCCAGCCCGTCCCGCCCCGCCGCGGGCCGGGCCCGAGCGCTCGGGCCGGCTCGGGATGCTCGGGCAGCGCCGCGGGCCGGGCGGGCGCGATGGAGCCGCCTGAGGGCTGGGACCCCTACGGGCGGCCGGCCCGGCGCACGCAGTGGCTGGTCAGCGCCCTCGCCTACCACTACGGGCTGGACCGCGGCGTGGAGAACGAGATCGTGGTGCTGGCCACCGGCCTGGACCAGTACCTGCAGGAGATCTTCCACCACCTGGACTGCGCCGGGGCCGGCCGCATCCCCGGCGAGGATTTCCGCACGCTGTGCCAGGTGCTGGGGCTGGAGGAGGCGGCGGACCCCGAGGAGTGCGCGGGGCTGTGGGACGGGCTCTCGGCCGAGCTCACCTTCCGCCAGTTCCACGCTCGGCTCTGCGGCCACTTCAGCACCCGCGCGGGGCCGCGGCTGCCGCTGGGCCGGGAGAGCGAGCACATCGAGACGCAGATCCGCCTGCGCAGCCCCCGCCGCCGCCGCCGCGCCCGCCCCGCCGGCCGCCGGAGCGCGGGCAGCGCCGAGCGCCGGCCGCCGGGGCCCTGCTCCCCCGAGTGCTACGAGGAGATCGTGGCGCTGGAGCGGGCCGAGGACCGCATCGCCAAGCTGGAGGAGGAGAACGGCAGCCTGCGGGAGCTGGTGGAGGACATGCGGGCCGCCCTGCAGAGCAGCGATGCGCGGTGCCTGGCGCTGCAGGTGAGTCCAGGGCGGCCCGGGCGGCCCCGAGTGCTTCAGGAGGGATGCTGCCCTCGGAAAGTCCGTGTTTATAAAAACCCCTCCAGCTGCAGGCTGCGACCGAAGTTGCTCGTTCATTCTCGGCATTAGCTTTTTGGCAAAGTTTCTTTACAGGGAGGCTTTAAAGAGAAATGTATGGCACCAGTGTGCCATTAAATATAGATATATTATTAATATCATATAATATATGTTAATTAATTATATTAATTAACAGAGTGATGAGCAGTCCATTAAAATTGTAGGGGAGTTCAGCTTAACAAACCCACGTGTACAATGCTGCTACTTCTACTACAGGTGCAGTCCGGATGTGCTGATGCCATATGCTGGCTATGCAGCACTGCTGGGCTTTTCCTAAAGTAAGAAAGAACTTTTGGATTCTTACCTGCACAAGCACACGCAGTGCCTCAGCCATAAGTGCCTCAGAAATATTACAAGTATGTTTTCTTCAGAGTGTGGTCACAAGAGTTCAGAGTTGGAGCCAGTGCTGCGGGCAGGCTGATGAATGGTCTGGGGCTGCTGTGCAGAGCCCCATTAATTCCAGGGCTGGTTTCTGCTGGTTCTGCTGTACTGGCTGGAGTGAAACACATGCACACTTAACAGCAGTTAAATTACTCTGGCATGAAATAGCGTGGAACAGGCAGAGCAGTGAAGGGCAGCATGGCCCAACTGTTCTGGCAGGTGTGACCAGGTCTGATTTGATCCTAACACAGCACTCACAGAACTCTGCTCCACCTGGGACACTTCCACTTGCAGGAGATGACTGTTGCTCTTCCCAATGTCCAGCAAGGCAGGTCAAAGACATTTTTACCATTTTCATCTAAAAAAGGGGAAAGGAAATCAGCAGCAAACATGAAATCACCACTCAGAGGTCCCAGGAAGAATCAAAATGACAAAGAGGAGACTCCAGATCACCCCAGCTGCTCCCTGTTCTCTTCTTCTGAACACAACTTCATTGGAAATATCTTTTTCAGCACACTACTTGGCTCCTAAGTACAGACCACGGTATTGACATTAAAGCTATCCAAAAACTTGAGCAATAACATAATAGTGAGTAGTTTGAAAATTAAATGTATAGCTAGGTATTAAAAACTACTTTCTAAAGATTGTTTCTTTGTCTCTGTATTTGGCAAAGGTCAAGTAGCTTTCGTTGCTGATCAACTCTATGTGATTAAAAAAAAAACCCCAACAAATCTCAATCCAGCCACTTTCAGTCTTAATGAAAACACATCAATTTCTCCTGCTTTGTGCTCCTGGTCATTACAGGTGGGGCTGCGGAAGAGCCACGCCAGCCATAAAGAAGAAGGATCCTGCTTCGTAGGGAGTAAGAGACCATTACCACAGAACCCCTCCCAGAGCCAGTGCCTGCAAAGTGTCCTGAGGGAAATGGAGCTCATCCGCAGCTCCAGGGATGGGCAGATTGAAGAAGCCATCAGGTTCAACCAGGAGCTGGAGAAGGAGCTGAAGAGCTCTCAGGAAGCTCTGGTCAGCCTGGAAGATTGCAACCGTACCCTGAAGAGGGAGCAGGCAGAGATGAGGAGGAAGGTGGAAGAGGCCAGACACGCTGTCCTGAACAGTCTTGGCAAAGTGAAGGAGCTGGAAGGGAGAGCTAACGAGGTGCCACATCTGCAGATATACATTCAGCAGCTGGAATCACAACTGCAGCACTACAGGTAGGCTGGAGGCTGTCAGAAAGTGCCTATAAAATCACAGTGTTGGGACACAAGTGAGTTTGAGACTCTCTGGTTGTGGCTTATTAAATGTCTCCAAAACACCTTGTGAAATCTAGCCAGAGGGAAATTAGAAGCTGCTTATCCATTTCCTTGCTAGGGGTCTGTAGGAGATCTGGGAGCCTTCAAGGCCAAGGTAAGGGTGCTGATCTACAGAGAGCTGAAGTTACTCCTCAGTAACACACAACAACAGAACTCAACATGGTAATGCTTGAAGAAAGCCCCAAAACAAATTCCAGACAGTCCTTCAGAAACCATTTCCAACAGACTTATTTCTTTCACTGCATTTCCTGGTCGTTAGGTCCCATCCCAAGCCAGCTGTAATCAGATGGCTGACACTCCATTCCATAAAAAAGCTCTTCAGCATGTCCTGGGAATTGGGGAAAAGCAGACAAGGACAACTTCTGGCCAGTGGTTTTAAATTTGCTGTGACTTCATTGCTTCTTCACTGACAGAATAGGTGATAGAAGAGAGAAGCTGAAATGTTCCTAAACCCACAAAATAAGATAGTGGGTTTTGTTTGAGTGTTCTCAAACAAAAAACATTACCCAACTAAACCCCCTTTTTGTAATAACATAAACAAATCTTTCCAGAAGTCAGAAAGTTGGTCACAAATTTAATAGTCCACTGCTTTTGTTGCTTTTTATCTCAGACAAAAAACTTGGACTCACTGGTGGTTATTAAGTGTTGGGCATTTCTGCCCAAGTTTCAGATTGACCTATGGAATAAAATCTAGTTTATATTTTTACTGACCCAAAGGAAAACCAGTATTTATAGATGTATTTATACTTACACTACTAAATCTAGTATTTTAATAAATTGCATCTTCTGAAGTCCTTGCCTCTTCCTAAACCCACACTTCCTCTGTTTGCTTATAAGAAGAATTAATAGTGAGTTATTTGTGGCATCATAGCTATTGTACTGTTTTATGAAGTGAGGAAATTCTAAAAATAACCAGTGTCTTTTTGTCAATATTGTTTCTGTTAGTACTTGCATGGTTGCAGAAGATCAAAGAAAATAAAAGCATTTATTTAAACATCTATAGGATTTAAAAAACACTGTGAGGGCACGTAATGTTCAAGATGACTGTCAGGAGTCTCTGGATAAATGATAAAACTGCTGGTGCTCAAAGGGATCACACAACTTGTCAGGTCTGTCTGGTTCTCCCTGCAATGAGCACCAGAGATTGAAGATGAGTTCTTCTCCTGTGAAATTGCTTTTCCAAAGTATGATGAAGGATAAAAAAGATCACCTTGAAACAGGTTAAAGGCAATAAGCAGTGACCACTGGTCCTGCAGAGCAGGAACTTTACAGGTTACATCAAAACAAAGAGTGTGAGTTTAGAAATGTAAATTACATGTTCCTTGTGAGATAACCTTCATTTGTAATACTTATTTTTAAATTGCATGCTGATTTAAAGTGAGTGTCAAGCTCAGGAATGGTGCAGGACTGACCATTTGGGGACTACACCCCTTTTTTAGCCCTGTGGCACATTTTACAGTGGCCCAGGCCAGCTTCCACCCTTTGAGATTCTCTGTTGGCCATAAAGCAGCTCCACCTCCCCATGCAGGTAAAACAGCTCTTGGTGTAAAGTTTAACTTAGAGATGCATAATGAAAATTGTGACTTGCATGCCTGTGGTCATACTCCACAGCCCATGGAATTCCATCACTCCTCCTGTTCCACAGTGGCACAGGGGTGCCCAAACTGGCAGAAAATGGTGAATAAGCAGTGCAGAGTTGTGTGTTAGGGTGAGGAAAGGGCTCAGCAGCAGCTCTGCCCCACACACCCTCGGCGGTCCCAGCTTGTCCCCTTCTGTCTGCTTGCTCACACTGGTGCTCAGGCAGCACAAACTCCTGCTGCTCAGAGAGAATCTCATTCTCCTGACATGCAAGGGCCCACATCCATGGGTGTAGCTTGGGTCAGGTGCTGGGAGTGCTCGGTGAGGGGAAGAGATGGGTTGGCTGAGGTGTGGAGAGAGAGGGACAGCTGGGAACCCACAGGGTTCTGACTGTCACTTGGCAAGAGTGCCAACTTGTCCTGTTGGTTAAGTCAGGCTGTATTTCAGTTGCTGTTACCTGTCCTGTTGGTTAAGTCAGGCTGTATTTCAGTTGCTGTTACCTGTCCTGTTGGTTAAGTCTGGCTGTATTTCAGTTGCTATTACCTGTTAAGCACTTAGTTTAAGTCAGGCTCTGTTTCAGTTGCTGTTACCTGTACTGATCATTTAAGTCAGGCTGTATTTCAGTTGCTGTTACCTGTACTGATAGTTTAAATCAGGCTGTGTTTCAGTTGCTGTTACCTGTTAAACACTTAGTTTAAGTCAGGCTCTGTTTCAGTTGCTGTTACCTGTACTGATAGTTTAAGTCAGGCTGTGTTTCAGTTGCTGTTACCTGTTAAACACTTAGTTTAAGTCAGGCTGTATTTCAGTTGCTGTTACCTGTCCTTTTAGTTTAAGTCAGGCTGTATTTCAGTTGCTGTTACCTGTTAAACTCTCAGTTTAAATCTGGCTGTATTTCAGTTGCTATTACCTGTTAAACACTCAGTTTAAATCTGGCTGTATTTCAGTTGCTATTACCTGTTAAACACTCAGTTTAGGTCAGGCTGTGTTTCAGTCACACCACTCCAGTGAGCAGTTCTGTCCCTTGCCAGGTGCCACACAGAGTTGCTGAGCAGGGTCTGGGTTTGGCCAGAACTGATGCTGCAAGGTAGTGCTGGAGAGGAATGGGGGGATTTGGGTGTTCTGCAGAAACATTGACAATTGCAGATACCTCTCCTGAGAATTCATCTTAACTGGCCTGGTGAGGCAAAGGTTTCCTCCAGCTAAAGTCAGATTTCTTCCAGAGAGGATCGTACTCAAGAATGAGTCCAGTCTATGAGCTTTACATACTGTTTATAGCTTCATATTTATAAAGGAAATTATTTCTTCTTTTAGGTTCAGATTTTAAAAGCTCTTTTAGCATCTAAATCTCTCTTCTGGACCTTCATCTGAGACTCACAAGCTATCACTTAGATCTGAAATCCCAACCATGACCTGAAATTATAATCCTGAATGCAGGAAACAACAGTTTGCATTTAGTCAAAAAAGTGTTGAAGTACCTGCAAGTGATTAAACATTGTCCTAAATTAGAGTGTGTAATTATAATCATCTATTCCTGATTTAATATTCCAGATTCATATTCCTGTAAATCTGTATGACTTAAACATGAACTTTTTCTGAGTGCACAGGTTCCTGTGCCAGGGTTTGAAATGTCCCTGTCACATATTAGGTTCCTAAAGCAGCCTAGCTGACCAAATGGTTCATAGTTCTTGCCTCAGGTGCACATCCTAATCTTCCTTCTCTGATGAATGTGTCAGGTTTCTGTCTGGACTACTAAAATAAAATCTTTCAGCTTTTATTTTTTAATCCCTGTCAAGTTAGTAAGTCAGTTCGGATACTTGAAAGGTAAATTTCAGTAAATTGCTTACTGAAAAGCGTGAGTTCATTTCAGAGGAAAAAGACATCACAAGAAAATGTATATTTACAATTATAAATATATATAAATTATATAAATATAAATCATATAAAAAGTGTGTAATTCCCAGTGCCTGATTACAGGGGAGTGTAGGAAGTCAAGTAAATCCCCTTTTTATGCTGTGCCCAGGAGTAATTCCCAGAGGCAAATCATTAACCACTATTCCCTAAACTCCCTTTTTTTTCCCCCACTAAGTTTTGCTCCAGCACAAGGTGACACCATCCATGTATTCTACTATAATCCTGTGATTTCTAAGTATTTTTATAAAAATACCACACATTAAAATGTTACTACAGTAAAAATTTCACATCTTCTGCTTCTTTTATCCATTGAACCATTTGTCCTGTCAGAAAAGGAAATTGGATTGGTTTGACATGAATTGTTCTTGCCAAATATAAGTTGGCTCTGTTTTCTATACTACATTGGAGGTGGCTTAGAAATTGATTACTTAATAAAGTGTCCATGTTCTTTTTCCCTTTAATAGCATTGGAGGGAATTGAACAATTTAACAATCATGGTTTTGATCCCAGTGTAACAAATAAAAAGAAAGGTCATTTAGAATTGAAATAAACTTCATAATAGAGATGTTCACGGAGGGTTTATGTTGCTGCATTAGTCAGCAGCACAGTAATTACATAGGTCAGTGAAGGAGGTCATAAAATACCAAAAATGCTTCCCATATGCATGGTCTGTCTCCCAAATTACTTAATTATCCATCAGCATTTCTATGTGTTAATGAGTAGGAATCCTTTCGGCATGGAATGCAGAGAGGTTTGTTTCAGCCCCTCATATTCTCCTGTAAATATGAAGACTGAGGCCTCTAGCATCATTTTCTCCATTTATTTATTTCATCAGTGTCAATTTGTCTAAAAAGTTCTGCTTTAGGTTATCTTATACTGGAAGCAGTTCAGTTTTTTTCTCTTTCAGGAGACAGCGCTCTGATCTTTTCAATAATTTCTCAGGTTGCCATTCACTCTGTAAAATAGAACAAGATGGACCAAACAGGTCCAAATCAATAATCCAAGAACAGCAGGGAAATATGGAAATATTCCCAACTGAGACAGGATCAGCTCCATTAGGGAGAGGAAAAAAAAAGCCCTTGAAAGGAAACACTAATACACAATAGAAGGTGTAGGAAATAACCTATAGTAGGTTATTTCCAGTTGGAATGATGATGGTTTATATTTAGGCACCCTAGAACTGTTCTTCTACTTTAAAAATTAGACAATAAAGAAAATCTGGACAAGTTTTGCTTGACTGCTGTCATCAATACCAGCTCCTTGCTGTTGTGAGGTGAGGGGCATCTTGGCAATTTGTTCAGGTGGCACAAGATTTGAGAGGAGGCTGTGGGTGTGCTAGGCAGACCTGCAGGGGGTAAAGACATCCTTGGACAGGAGCAGGCACTGATGGCACTCAGGGAACTGAGCTCAGAGAGTGAAATGAAATGTTAAATTTGCAGAGCCTCGTCTGTGAAAACACTCAGATTCTTCTGGACGAACTGATGTAATCTGATTTTATTTCCTAACTTTGCCTGGAGCTGGTATTGTTTTCTGCTAAAGAGTGGAAGAAGTTTTGTATTACAGAGAAATCTGACAAAAAACCCACAGAGCTTCAAGTTTTGGAAGAAATTAGCTGTAGCAGGTGAATATAGTCCCACCTTACAAAGCTTAGACTACTTGTGTGTCTCTAATCATAGAAGAATCATAAGCTAAGTAATCAAATCAGATTACTCTCATTGGGAACACTTTAAAGCAGCATTTTGAATTCACAACAAGGATGATGGAAGGTATTGTTATTTATGGTAGAGAGAACCATACAGAGCAATTTATATAGATTAATTTGGCAGTGTAGAAAATGTATAGCACCTCTTGCTGTGGAAGGGCTACTTTTATTTCAAATGCAAGAGTCTTTCAAAGCTCCCCATAATAATAACAATAATAATAGTAATAATATTAGTAGTAATAGTAGTAGTAGTAATAATAATAATAATAATAGTAATAATAGCAAAACCCTGACTTCAAATCCAGTCACATAATTGCATGTTCACTGATCCCCAAGGAACTGCAACATTTATCCCCAGTGTGCTGTGACACTGAAAGTGAAGCCACTTCCCTGCCTTTTTTCCATGCTGGGCTCTTGTTTACAGGGTTTATTCTTGGGAGGTTTTCCCTGGCTTCTCCCTAAATCCTCCTTTTATCTGCCTGGCCATGTTTGCTGTGTGGGAGTGCATCAGGGGTGGCACAGTGGCAGTGCCACACACAGGGACAGCCCATCTGTCCCCTCCTGGCTCTGTTTGCTGACCCTCCTGGGCATGGAGGGCTGGGAGTGCCCTGCCAGCCCTGCTGCAGCACCGTGACAAAACCACAGCCCGAGGTTGTCCTGTCACCCCAGCTGCCTTGCACAGCTGCCTCCCCCACCCTTCTGTGCATGATTTGGATCGTGCTGGCCCCTCCTACACCAGAGGGATCTGTTTGTGCCAAGGGGATGTGCAGTCAGTGTTTCTGCAGCTTTTCTTCCCTGAGTGAATGCCTGGAAATTGAGGCAGCAGCAGCTTGGTGACAGCTGTGCATATCCCTCCTTATCTGCCTGCCCTGACTTTGTTCAGTCCTCCCAGCACAAACTTTCAGCACAAACTTTCTGGCTGATCAACAGGTCACATACCTTGTCTTATGCCCCCCCTCCAAAAAAGATGGATTTCACACACAAAGATAATTTTAAAGAAAAATCTTCCTCCCCTACCCCTTTCAAACCCCAGCACTGCAGTCCCCATGAGAGGCTGTGACCCTCAGACAGCAGAGCTGTCCAGAGTCACTGATTTTTTGGGCTTACAGCAAGAACCAACACCAGACGTGGTCCTGGCTCACAGCCAGCCCTCAGCCACGCTGTAAATACAAATACCCTGCTGTTCCTCAGGACACTGCCAGGAGCAGAGGCACCAGTGTCAAGCAGCATTTAAACCTGCCTGGACCCTGAGGAGGCTGGGGCTGAGCTAATAAATGTCACTGATGTGAGGAGATACTGTACAGGCAACTCCTGCACCTCCAGAGAAACAAGGCAGTTACTCAGCAGCCCTGCAAATATTTGTTCAGTTTGGGACTCCTGCTGAAGCACTGCCCATGTTTGCTGTGCTGTTCCCTTCTCTTCATTCTCCTGGGCATCCTTTCAGCTTTGTCAGTGCCTCATCTGCCTGCTTAGCAGCGTGATTAAAATCCAGGCTGATATTTGCCTCTCTCATGCCTGCCTGGGGGTATCCCCTTTGTGGTACTCAGCACGTTGCCCTGGACTTGCTTGGGAATCTGAATCTCAGCTATTCAGAACTGCAGCCCCTGAAAAAACCTAAGGAAAACTGCAGTCACATCTAAGGAGAGTGAAAAAAAAAAACAGAAAAAAAAAAACCAACAAAACCACACACCAAAAAATCCAAAAAACCAGAAAAGGATGTCCTGCACTATAAGTAGAACTTGGGTTAAATGGATCTGGTCTTACAGATTTGTGTCCTGAGATAATTCCAGACTGGAAATTCAAAGACTGATTGAGGTTGTGGGAGGGGAGAAGGAGGGCAGGAAGAGGAGCTGGTCAGTGTATCTGCTTCACTCCTTTATGACAGAAAAGAGAGATCCAGGTATACCTAGATCCACCTCCCCTATGGCAGGGGTTCTTTAAGACCACCTAAAGATCTCGAGATTAACTTAAAGGTGCCTTCCAACCCAAACCACTCTCTAATTCTATGATATTTTCACAATTCCAGATGTGAAACCTAATCTGTGTGCTCAAGTCAAGCAACCTGAAAGTTGTAAAATGCATCAAGAGACTGGCTTTAGCTCAGAGACCGTTCCTGGTCTCTGAAAAAAGGAATTTGATACATTTTTATAGCTTTTCATAATACCCATCTGAAAATTTGGCAAATTCTGATAAAAATAAATAAGTATGTGTGGCCTTAAGGGATCACAAAGTTAAAGCTCAGCTTCAGAAACTGAAAATATAAAGCATGGACTGAAGCTTGGCCATTACTGCAGGTCTCTGTATCCCAGGATCTGCCTGTGCTCTGTGCACCATTCCACATAGGAATGTACTTTATAAAAAAGAAATGGTTGGCCAATAAATGCCAAATGCAAGTTCTGAGCATCAGGAAATTCCTTCTCTGGAGCAACTTCAGCCTTCACAGCATCATTCTTAAACCACTTGAAAAATCAGGTGTAGAGGCTGTGACTGACTCTGGGTTGCAGTCCCTCCTTGTTTGAGGAGGAAAATATTCCCTGAAGGTGCCTGGGGTGTTAACTGCCGTCACAGCACTCATCATCCCTTTCAGGAACAGAGGTGTGGTGTGGACATGATTTTCTGAGCCTGAGAGAAATTTGGCTGTGCTGGTTTTCCCAAGGGAAACCTTTCAGCAGCTTTCTCTTCCCAAAACAGCTTTTGTAAATAGCTGCTTTTCTCTCAGAACATTTTTAGGTTAACTCTGTACTTTTCCCATAACAAAACCTCTCCCAGGTCTTTTCTTTCCTATTTCTGTTACTTAACCAATGGAGAGAGGTGTCAGCTTTTTTAGCACAGCATACTATAAAAGAAACGAAGTAAACAGTAAATAAAGCCTTCATTTCTTTCTCTTCTGCTTTCAGAGAATTATTAGAGTTTATTTCATGTCCTGCTATGACACTGGTGAGTGTTGGGAGTCAGATTGCAGTGGAAAGACCCCAAACCTTTCAATAAATCCCCAGAATCAAAATGAAGCCCTGTGCTTTGTTTTGTGCAGAGCCTCTGCTCACAGCAGAACGTTTCAGGGAGGCTTCACGGTGTCCCATCAATCATAACACTGAAAAATCTGGTGCTCCCTGCACATCTGCTCTGCTTTTACTCTCTGCACTTGACCCCATCACACGTCCTTGGCGTGAGTTCACACACCAGAAAAGCATCGGGGAGAGGTCAGCCAAGTTTAAAGCACAGCTTTGGCAGCTTTGAGCCAAGCTCTGAGCACAGCATTTTCACTCTCCTGGGGCTGGTAGGTCTAAGGGGCACTGCTTGGCACAAAATTACACCAGGCAGAAATAGGAGCAATCACAGCAAAGCCAAAGCTTGTGAAAATTGCAGAAGAGGAGGTTTTGTTACCCATTTCTGTGCCAGCAAACAGGCAAGGCTGGCATTTCCAACAAGGGCACACCTGTGTTTTGTGGGGCATCACTCTTGTCACCCATGAGCCCCCCATCACTATCTGAAAGACATTAATAAATCAAATTTCAAAGTACCACTTGAAGATACAAAAAAAGAAGAAATAATTCGTTTTGGTTTCATGTTGAAGAGGCAGTTTCCTTAGTTGCAAAATATTTTTTTTCCTCACATTTCTCATTCAACCAAACCAAAAGAAAAAGGAAAATATTCTGACTGTTATAAGCAAAATTTGGGAGAGAAGCTGGCCCTTAGTCTGAAAGGTCTGTGTTTCCATTAATGAATCTAGATGGCTCTGCTTAATTTCCAATGCTGTCCACATTCCCTAGGGACAATTCCTTCAGCAGAGAAAAAAGAGTAAGAGAACCAAGAGTCACAATGTTCTCAGTTTATTTTGTCAGTAAAACTGTGCCTGTGCCTCTGGAGCCCTGGCTGGGATGTGACAGGTTTTTCAGAAGCCTTCCAGCTGTGAAATATTCCCACCACTGGCAGGATATTCCTGGGTAAATGAGTTTTGAACTAAAGAGCTTTCAGTGTGGCCAGGGGTTGGGATCTCTCAGAAAAGCTGTGATTAATCTCTGCAGCAGAATTCTACACCAGGTTTATTCCTGTGCTGTCCATCTTACACTTTGCTGCTTTCCTCCCTCTCCCCTTGTTCTCTGCCTGCTTTGCTCTCTTGGGTTTGGGGGTTTTTGTTCATTGTGATTTCCAGTTTCCAAAGGATGCTTCGAATGCATTTAAAAATTGGAAGCTTGGGAATTAAATAAGTATAAAGCTTTTGAGGTAAATACTGTGTGGGATATGAATGATCAAAGCTTTGATTTCACATCAAAACCCCATCACTAAGGATCTAAGATCCTTAGAGTTTGGACCTGTACTGTTTATAAAATTGAGGAACTGTCAATCCCTAAGGCTTGGCACTTGTTTTGAAGTATTAAAAGTCATTTATGCTAAAATTGCAGTTCTCCAGCCTCTCCAGTCAAGGCCCTGCTTCTGCAAGCAGCAATATCTTGCATCAAACAAGTATTTTCTCCTCGTTAGGATGCACCTTGCTTACAATCCAAATTACCTCTGTATCGAATGATGACGTTTTTAGAACAGAAAATTATTAATGCTGGAAAGGCAGAATTCATTCATTGCTTCCCCTTCCAAGCAGAGGGAGCTTTCCTGTGGCAGGTTCCCCTGGGCCAGCTGAATTAATGGATTTGTGTTTCCTGAGCAAGCATGAGTTACAGAGCAGAAACCACCGGGAAGTAATTGATGCTTTGCTACCTCAGGTCCTCAAGCCAAGCCTTTAATTCCATTAATCCACATTTACCTGTCATTATAGCCAGGAAACAAACAGCTAAATAACCCCTAAACAGAGCAGAGCCCACACAACACCCTGAGCCCTGTGGTTTGGTCAGTGCCTGCAAGGCAGAGCTGAATTCTTCCCTTCTCTAAAGAAAGAAAAGGCTCTGGAGAGCAGAGGGGGGAGAAGCAGCAGCTCTGCTTGTTACCGTGAGAAAGGAGCTGTCAAAGCATCCCTCCTTTCATCCTTCCTCCCTCTCATCCTTTTCCTGACCTGTGGAGCTCAAATCAAAGCGTGTGGGTGAGGGATGGAGCTGCAGACCCACGTGGGCAGCGGGGATGGATGGGGCCAGGCAGGCACAGCTCATCTCTGCCTGCCCCCATCCATGGGGCATGGTGGGCACAGAAATCCCTCAGAAATCCCTCCCTTCTCCAGCCCTGGGGCACGGTGGGCACAGAAATCCCTCCCTTCTCCAGCCCTGGGGCATGGTGGGCACAGAAATCCCTCCCTTCTCCAGCCCTGGGGCATGGTGGGCACAGAAATCCCTCAGAAATCCCTCCTTTCTCCAGCCCTGGGGCATGGTGGGCACAGAAATCCCTCAGAAATCCCTCCGTTCTCCAGCCCTGGGGCATGGTGGGCACAGAAATCCCTCCCTTCTCCAGCCCTGGGGCACGGTGGGCACAGAAATCCCTCCCTTCTCCAGCCCTGATCCTGCCAGGGAGGCTCCTGTGTGGAAAATGCCACTAGCCAGGTGTGGATGTCACCTGTGCCCCAAGGGCTGTCCTGCTCAGGGGCAGCTGAATCTCCTCAGGCAGCCTGCAGAAAGGCTCCAAATAACATTTAAATTATTAGCTTTAATCGAGTTCTGTGTTGTACCAGCTCACGATGAATGTGAGCTGGGAGAGCTGCTGAAGTACATAAAGAAAAGCAGGCACTGCCTTGTTTCATGAACCATCCATCAGCTCAACGTGCAGAGTTCACTCTCAGGGGTTTATTATTTTTGGTGAAGTTAAGCTAAGCAATGCTTTTGGATTTTAGTTTGCATTTTAAGCAAGCTTAGAATGAAGCAACTTTTCAGTGACAAAAGTCCTCCCAAGACTCTGGGAACATTTGCTGCCATGCCAAGCTTTACAAAAATGCTTTATTTTTTCCATTACTTCATAAATGAAACTGTAAACCTGTGATCTGGCCCAGAATATAATATATAAAGTGCCAGGTCAGAGGTGAGGGCTATAAAACAGGTGTAAAAAAGTTTATGTGGCTTAGATTGTGTATCCTTAAATTTAAAGGGTTTCCCCTCTCTCCTTGATTAAACAAACTCATCTGCACACACTGGGAATGTACTTACTGGATGAAGTGCATTGAAAATGCATTCTAGATTTTATATTTTAGATTAATTTGTGCTTAAAAAGCTGCACCCTGTCTGATGTTAAAGCCCAGGATATCTCAGATTGTGTCTCTCTCATTGAACCCTGCAGAAGTGACCATTGTACAGAGATGAGTCTGAAACAATCTCTGCAACTAAAAGCAGTGAAGTTCCAGCTCAGTAATTTGATTAAAGTCTCCACTTTGAATGACAAAGCTTGGATTCAGACCAGCACATCCACTGAGGGGCAGATGGATACCTAACTTTGGCTTTATCCTAATTTCAACCACAACTGGGAGTCTGGAAACATGTTTTGTTTGGAGAAATCTGCTTTATATCACATGGCAAGGAAAGCTACAGTATTGTGATTATCATTTGGGTTTTAGGTGAAATAATACTGGAAATAGAAAATTTTAAATGGCTCAGTTAGTCAAGAAAAACCAGGATCAAGTGTGAGGAATTGCTGAATGATCTTAGGACAGTCAGTGATGGGATGGTGGCAGGTACCACATAAATGAAATCAGATTCATTTTGGGAGCTAAAAAACAAAACCAACCCCAAACAGCACTTTCAGCTTCAGTGAAACAGTAATGAACTCTGTAATAAACTCAGAGTTTATTACAGCTGCTGAAGAATTATATCTGTGAGCTTTATAACTCCAGGAATGTATCTGTTCAGTTATTAAGCTGCAGGGAGGAAAGCAAATAAAATATTAAAATGTATTACAAAGGGAACAGAGAATAACACAAAGAAAGTAATTATGCACATTCCCAGAACACCTGTACCAGAGCAAGGAAATTAATGATCCTTCCACCAAAACCAATTAAACTGGGAGAGGCCTAGAAAAGGCAACAAGTGTGAAAAATAAAGGCATGGAAATTATTTTAGCCACTTGCAGACGTGGAAGAGAGATAGCTTTGGAGAGATGTGAAATGGGTCTGTAAAATTTTCATCCTGAAGATGAATAGGAGAGAATTGTTCAGTCTCTCAGCACAGGAACTGTGAGTCAGCTCATGAAAGCAGAGGCAGGTTCAAAGCAGACAGAAAACAAAATGATTCTCACCCAGTGGGTGCTTGGAGCACCTTCCTGCACAGTGCTGAGCTTGAGGAAGGGTTACACAGATTAAACAAGCAACTAAAATATCAATTAAAAGAAACAAAAAAACAAAAACAAAAACAAACAAAAAAACCCCAAAAAAACCAAACCAAAACAAACAAACAAACAAACAAACAACAAAAAAAACCAACCCAACCCCCCCCAAAAAAAACAAAAAAAAAAACCAAAAAACCCCTCAAAAACCCCAACACTTAGCAGGTATTAAATAGAACAATGACCCCACCTGAGTCACTATGGAAATTACTGAAATACTGCAGTGAAAGGCCAGGGGAGGACTAAGGCTGCACAGATCCATAAGAAATGTATCCTAGGTATTGTCTTTGAGCCTTTAATATAAATAAAATGGCAAAATAAAAGTTTGAGTTTCTAACATTGCCTTGGCTTCATCTGCAGGAGCCCAAGGTGGCAGCTCTGAGACTCCAGCTCACCTCACAGCTGCAGTCTCAGAGCTCCCATGCTCTGAGCCCTGACTCAGTCCAGACCCCAGCTCTGGATGTTGTCCCCTCACACCAATTTCCCCTTCTAAAAAGTGATTTTAATGACCACAGAAGAGGGCAGCTATTACCCACACCAGTTACTGCCTTTGAGATGACCTCCAAGCTTAGAGATGCTGTTTAATTCCTTTGTAAGAACCCCCTCTCATTCAGAGGCACAAATATCACTGGAGATTAGCAGGATTCAACATGGATTAACCGTTCCTCTGGTAAGGAGAATTTCTGAGCTACAGTGATACGTATTAGCTCAAATTTGGGAGAATCCCTGACTCTGAGCTTTAGCCCAAACTTCCCCTTCAGCAACCTCTCCCAAGCAGCTTCCCCTTGTGGGGCATAATGAGCAGGATGTAGGATTAGGTGGCTGAAGAGCCCAGCCCAAATCTGCTGTGACAAAACCCTGCTCAAGTCCCTGCCTTTAGGTCAGGCTTTCCCTTTCTGGTGTGCAATCCCTTCTTTCATCTGCATTCAGAGCCCAGGAGCTCCTGCTGGGCTGGGGACCAGCAGAGCCCATCTGATGGAGATGTCAGCCTTTGTGTCACAGACAGCCACACCAGTCCTGCCAGCAGCCTTCCCAGCCCTCCCTGCCTGCAAAATTTCATTTGAAAAGCCAGGCTTAGTGTTTCTGACGTGCTGGCACAGCAAATATTTCCCCACGTGGTTGAAAAACATCATTTGTGAGTGTTGGCTCAGAGGTTCTCAACATGGGATCTGGGGGCAAGCAGAGCATTTTCAGAATAAATGTAAAATATGAGTAAAATAAATTAAAAGACACTGTAAAATAGATAGTAGAATAATAATAAATATTTAATAAATAGAATAATAATATTTAATAAATAGAATAATAAAAATAATAAATAGAATAATAATAGTAAATATTTAATAAATAGAAGAATATTTAATAAATAGAATAATAATAAAATATTGTAAAATAGAATAGATTGTAAAATACTGTAAAATAGAACAAGATGGACCAAACAGGTCCAAATCAATAATCCAAGAACAGCAGGGAAATATGGAAATATTCCCAGCTGAGACAGGATCAGCTCCATTAGGGGAAGGAAAAAAAAAGCCCTTGAAAGGAAACACTAATACACAATAGAAGGTGTAGGAAATAACCTATAGTAGGATATTTCCAGTTGGAATGATGATGGTTTATATTTAGGCACCCTAGAACTGTTCTTCTACTTTAAAAATTAGACAATAAAGAAAATCTGGACAAGTTTTGCTTGACTGCTGTCATCAATACCAGCTCCTTGCTGTTGTGAGGTGAGGGGCAATTTGAAGTTTATCAGAAATAGAATATTTGCTTTAATATTTCCATTCTCTTGGCCTCGTGCTGTCTGCAGCTGGCTGGCACAGACCTGCACTTCTGTTTCTCTCCAAGCTGCTTGGTATGAGCATGCATATCCAATATTAAAGATTCTGTTCAATAATTGGTGTGATAGCATTCATACCCCAGTGCCTCACCTCTCTCTGCCCATAAAGGCAGATCTGACTTGGTTTAAGGCAGCTCTGACTTGGTTTCTCACACCTGTTGGGACTGTCAGGGAGAGAAAATGGTGTTCTGTAACCCTGGAAAGAAGGATTTTTATTTCTAGTCCAGGTAGTCCTGAGATAGAAAGACAATATTTTATCTCATTGAAAAAAGGAATGAAGTATTAACTTTTTCTCTTCTTTTTAAAAGCCCTCTGAGGATACAAGAATAACCTGACTCCACAAAAGGAGAAGAATCAGACAGGAGAGCTGTGCTGTAAAACACAAAGCTTAAGCAGATGACACAAAAGGAATTATTAACTGCATTATTCCCTTCAACAGGAGCAAATCATCCCAAACTTCCCCCAGCAGCACTGCTTAGGAACACAAGGAGCTGGATTTTCAGCAGTGCCTCTGCTCCCCCACCAGTGCCTTTTACTGAGAGTAAACTGACTTTTTATGATGTCACCAGAAAAATAACTGCTGGTTTACGTGGCAAAAAGAGAAAATAACTTTGTGTGATAGATCTCATTACTTTGTACTGTCCAACCTTGGCCAGGGACTTAGCAATATTTTGAATCTGACATTCAAGTTTGTTATTTCAGAAATATATTTTTATAGAGGTTACACTGTCCTTGCCAGAACCAAAGATATAAAATACAGGCTGTATCCTGAATATTTTAGTCCTAGAGAAATGTCTGTATGATAAAGGAGCATGATGAAATTATCTGGTTGGATTATTCAGAAAAATCTCATTTAAAATCTCTGCACATCAGTGCATGTCTTGGGGAAGGCTGAGTGCTATGAATTCTAGAGAGCTCCATCATGAATATCAAATACAGATGATTTAAAAAGCTAACATTGATTTAGAAGAGTTACACTTGGACTAGTTGATAGCTGTCAGTCCCTTCCCACTGAACTGTTCCATCCTACAAGAAGAATTCATCAGGTTTTTAAACATGGCACTGGAGTTTTCCTCTTCAGAAAATCCATTTTATGAAAATAAACCACGTTCTATCAGATTTCAGAGTTGCAGGTCTAATCCCCATCAGGAGACAGGTGAAATTTTCCTTTATGGGCTCTTTTGAGCTTTTAATTTAATTTTTTCCATTGTTATTGATGCTCTGCTGGCAAATAAGCACAAATACATAACTGCACATGCTGCTCCACTAAAATTTATGTGGTTTTTTTGGTAGGTTTTGTATGTGATGCTAAAATCAATCCTTAGAGCACTTTCCAAGTGGCCACAGACCCAGAGGGAATGAAAAAGAATTTGATTAAAGCAGCCTAAATGTGGATTCCAGAGTGATTGCTCAGGAAATGACCCCCTGCACCAGCTGAGATGGGTCTGAAGGCAGGCTGAGCCCTGCACTGGCAGATTGTAACATTTGATTTGGGTTTTATACATCTTGTGTGTATAAAAGATTTGTAAGACTTTCTTCTTTCTTCTACAAGAAGTATAAACCCCAAATCGAATTGTAAGATTTGATTTGGGGTTTATCCATCTTGTAGAAGGAAAGTCAAATGTGTTGCCTCGAGATGATGCTACTCTGATTTCAGCAGCTTTTATGGAATTTAGGGAATCTCTTGGGGAACATCAGGGATAGTTTGGGGAGGTGTCAGTCACCCTCAGGTCCTGCTGGCACCTGCAGCCCTTGGGCACAAGGACAAGGAGATCTCAGATCTCCATCAGCCTGGGGAAGTGAGGAAATCCAAAGGGTCCATGGAAGATGCACCTGCCTGAGGCAGTACAACCATTGTAATTATTATTTAAAACTAAACAGGTAAAACCTCACAACTGTGAGGAGTTGGGGGTGCTGAATCCATGGAAGGCTTGCAATGATTACACAGTAAATATCTTTCAAGCTGGCATCTCAGGGATGTTGAAATTTTTCTACATTTTCTTCTGCAATAATGAAGTGACATGAGAAGTCAACGAGAGCAGCACTATGGACTCTCTTCCCTGGTTTTGGAAATAAATACAGTTCTTACAGAAGTAACAGACCCCAGAAGTTCAGGTGTGATGGCTCTGCTGGGTTGCCAAGGAAGGGAAAAGTCTCAGGGAGCAATCCTGCACTTGTCTCCATCTGCAGCCATGGGTTAGTCCCAACCTGCAGCACAGAGCAGGCACAGGAGAGAAGCAGCTCTTGTTTAGCAGCAGTTGCATCAGGAAATTTAGGATATTCAACTGAATAAGAGCAGACTGGCTGTGTCAAACTGCACATGGCCAGAAAAAAAGTATTTCTTGTTCAGCCTTGGTGGGAAAACACAGCCAGTGAAAGATCTCCACAGAACCCCACTGACTGGGGCTGACAAAAGGGCTGGATACAAGGAGCTCCTTTGGAATAAAGGCAGGCCTAGAAGCTCTGCTGCAAGCCAAGGTTTTGTTAAACCCTGTCCCAAACATCAGTGATGCTCTCTGGAGTCACCTTTGACCCTGCAGGGCCTTTCTAGGAACTGAAGCAAGCAGAGGTTTTAAGGGATACTGGGAACTTACATCGTGTCTCCTACACCTCTGTGCACCTAAATTCCCATTATTCTGATAAATGTGTTTGAGTGGCAGTTCCTGAAGCAGGTGCCAGCACTCTCACCACAAGCTGCTCTTCCTCCTCCTCCTCCTCCTCACCTGGAGGCTGCGTGAGGCACTGGGGCATGGCTTGGGGAAAAGCCATCTGAAACACATCTGCATTTCTGTTCCTAATGATGTGTTGGGGTTTTAACTGGAGATCTGGGAATGAGCTGGCATTTTAAACAAATGCATCTGCTAGAAAATCAAATTTATGCACCAGTTTTTTGGGTTTTTTTTCCCTGGATTTGGCCCTTCATCACATCTGGAGCTTGTCACTTCCCAAAGCAGTATTAGCAGTGGTCCTCACATCTGAAAGTAAGGTCCTTTCTGTTCCAGAGGGATGGGAGCCCTGAAAATCAGCAGAATTTACCCTGACTCTCCCTGGTCTGGGTAGGATCTGGGCAGGATCAGTGCAGTTCAATGAGCCTTTGCTAATGCAGAGCAGACTGGTGCATGCTCGTGGGATGCTGTCATTAATCCTTGGAGGACATAAACCTACAGCTGCCTGCTTTACTGCCAGCAGCTGCCTTTAACAGCCCTCCAGACAGAGGATGGTTTATATACACTCCTGGTTTATGTATGTTTTATACACTCCTGCCCTGTTTGAGGCAGGGTGTGGTAAATGCCCCCTGTAGCTGTTTCACCCTGCAGGTGTGAAAATGCTCTCTCAGTTCCTGAAGCCCAGGTACATCACAGGGCAAACACTCCTGCTGTGAAAGGCTGCACTTATTGGGCTCACAGCAATCAGGAGCATTTTAAAGAGCCATAAATGATGGTTTGGAGGGAGAAGGGCGCTCTGCTGATCAATCTCAGGCTGAACACTGCAACAACATTGCACTTTGCACTGACTATATTGATTTTTTTTTCCCCTTTTAGTTGTTTAACAAAACCAGAAATATCTGCATTCACTCCGAAGCCCTGCTGATGGTTTTTTAAGTCTCTCTGAGATGAAACAGTCTCTTGACAAACACCAGTGCTTCCAGCAGTTTTAGCTGGAGCACCAAACCAAACCCATCAGGTTTTCTTGTGGGACTGAGCTGAAAGGAGCCCAGGACTCTGCAGCACATCACTCCTGTTTGAGCTCTGACCTCCAAGGGACCCTCTCAGATCTCCAAAGCTTTCTGTGCTGGCTCTGATGGACACCTCAAAAAGTAAAATATGAAATGTTTCCTGGAAATCCTGGGGTGTTGCTGCTCTGGCTTTAAAAATCCATCCAGCATTGCCAGCTGAGTGCAGTGGATAAAAGAGGTTTTGTTTCAGATGCTTTTGAATTTTGTGAGGATTCTGAGCTTTTATTTCATACATCTCTTGAAACATTATGTGTCTAATTACCAAAGCCTAGCAGTGGAACTCAGAAACGTCCTCTGCTTTCATTTTTTGCCATTTTCTGTATCAGAAATGAGCACAGGATATATTACCCCTAAGTTCTCAAATGCAAACATCATACTGTGAAGGCCAAATCCATCCTCTTCTTTCTCATGTTTGGCCTTATGAAATGAAGAAAGTGACAGTAAAAGTAAGGTCAAATTTCTTTTGAAGGATTTACAAATTTAAAAGTTTCTCCCCTCAGAATTGTCATTCCACATGCTGTATCCCCATTTTTGATGGGCCTGTGTCACCCACCTACCACTCCACAGCCTAAAAAGATTCCCAGTGCAGCCAGAACATTTTCCTAGTGTTCATTTTCCTGGTTCTTACCTGTAAGATGGAGAGTTACAAATTCCCCCTCCCTTTCCAGTGCCCGCAGTAAAATCTAGAACAACTCCATAACATCTGGAACTTTGTGGGAGTTAAAAGATGGATCAGAAAGGATCAGTGCAAAACCTCCAGAAGGTTTTAATTAACAAATATTTCTGCATGTCAGATTTTGTGAAAATTTTATCCTGATCTGCCTTTCCCTTCTAATGCATAAATCCCAGGATTTGAAATTGAATTACAGAACATCAAAAAGCCAAGGGAAAAGATGAAGTTTTATACTGGGGGCAAGAGGAATGGGATCAGCATTAGAAAGTTTGGGATCCCATCCAAGACTGAGACAGATGAGAAGTTTTCCAAAAGGGTTGCCCAGGACAGTAATGAGAAAATAGAAAATCCAGTGTGAAAACCTGGATGCACAAGTTTCAGTGCTGGTCACCTACTGTCAGCTACAATGAAAAGCTAAATATATCTTATAAACACCTGAGGGTTTTGATTCTGCTGCAGCCCTATGATGTTAAATTTAATCACTGTTTTTACATAAGATAACACCACTGGTATCACCTACTGCTTCAAACAACCACATTTATTTTTAAGTCTTCCTCCTAGTGCTGATCACAGAAAGCTTCTGAGGACTGCTTCCTGTTTTTCACACAGATTTCCCTCTTTTCCTGTGGAAATCTACGGAGGAAACTCTCTGAAAACAAGAGGAAGTATCTGTGTTCTAAATACCTGTGAGAGTGTCCAAAGGAAGGGTCTTTGCCCCCTGTGGGCTCCTGGGGAGGGCAGGGACTGCTTGGCCCCCCCAAAAAAGCTGCAATCCCTCATACACAGCTGGGATCCTGCATGGAGAGGCTCCAGTAATTAGGGGAAACTGCAATTAAGCATTGACTTAATTTTTTTTTTTTTAAGAGAGAGAAGCAAAGAGCCAAAGCCTTTTGTTAAAATATTATTGACTGAGAAAACAGGAATCCTGTTCAGCCAACTTCCCCAGGAGGAATTTTCCTGTAACTGTGACCACCTCTTTCCTTCACCTCATTTGGTAGCTCTGCACTGCAGCCTGTGATGGCCACGTAATTAGAGCTAAATTCAAATTAAACTGGGTTTATGGCAATGGGCTGCCATATTTGGCTAAAATTATGCACCTGCTCAAGTGTTCTGCTAGGAAAGAGTCTTTGTAAATTTAAACTTGGATAAGTTTAAGTGAATTTGGTGATGAATACAAACCTGCTTGGTCTGGGGTTCATCAGAGAAATTTGAGGTGCTGCTGAGACAAGCAGAGGTCCAGCCAAGGAGAAGGGAGAGGAGCCAGAGTGCTGAACACTGCTGGGAATCAGTTCCTGCACCCAGGGAAAAGTACTGTGGTCACATCACACCCTGCAGGGGCTTTTTGACCTCCCAATAATGTTTCTTATTCAACCATATCACCAACAAAAGACAAAATAGAAGTTGTTGTAACTGCTGCCAAGGCACTGGTAGGATCCTAATAAATGCAGAATCACCAGGCAGCATTTTCTGGTCTCTAGGAGCTGGCAAATAAATCATGTCATAAAAATATTTGCAAAGGAAAATAATTGACCCTGAGATTTGCACAGTCAGTCAGAGCATGGTGTTAAAAATGCCAGGATTGTGGGTTTGATCCAACTATGGGCCATTCACTTAAGGTTGAGCCTTGGAAGTTCCTTTTGAGTCGGAATATTCTGATTTCTGTGAGTCAATTCAGGAGTTACTTTTCAGTCACCTTCCAGAACAACATTTGAAGCAGACAAAGGAGAGTGAAAACTTTCAGAAGACATCAAGATATCAGGCACAGAGCTTGGATTGAAGGAACACACAGAATTTCAGAGTCTCTGGAGGAGAGCAGCACTCCTGCAGCTCCAAGGATGTTTTTCCAAAGCAGCAAACACAGCGGGCTGAGGTAATTGTTGTTTCCTGCTGCAGGAGCTGAGGAGTGCAAGCTGCTGCCTCTGACACCTCAGCTCAGCTCTCCTCCCTCTGCACAGGCAGAACCCTGGCACAGCTCTGCTGGGGAACCCACAGGCACCAAAACCCCCTCACACAGCTGCTGAGGAATACCCAGCTCGGATGCAGAAGTGATGCTCCCCTCACACATCCCTGCTGGATTTTCCCAAATGCTTAGGAGGAGTCAGTCAGAAATAACTCCCAGCCAGCTGAAGGCACAATGTTTGCTGTTCAGTGAGCCATCTTCCTCTCCTGTCACTCCAGACCCACCCCAGCTCTGAATCTGTGAGGTGCTGAAAGAAATCCTGAAGGAATTTAGTGCCACTAAGTCGGAGCTCTCGGGGTCTGTACCACACTCAGGCACAGCTGTGGGTTTGCAGACATCAAAAAGAGTTTTGGCACATTTTTAAGCTCTCAGAGTGGAATTCTGAGTGGATCTGAGTAGGATCTTCACCCAGCTGTTAAGTTAGGAAGAACACTTCTGAAGGCACTGAGAGGCTCCCTGGACATTTGATTTTTCCTGACATGCCCAGGAGATAAGGGAAGGATTCCTGGGGATTAAAGAGCACAGGTCTACGTGAGGGAACACACGGGGGTGAGGGATGTTACACAAGCAATGGCAGAAGGAAATGATCCAGCAGCACAGCTCTGCTTTCTCTGGCTTCTGTGATTTATGTCAGTGCCTTGGTTAGAGCTGTCAGTGCTCAGAGTATTTTAGTTATTAATTTTTGATTGTAGGCTTTTGAGCATCGTTCTGCCAAGTCAGGGCACCAGGAGAGACAGAATTCTCCAAAAGTGAATTTGAAAAGCAGGAAGGACAAACAGATTGTATCCAGGCAGTTCTGGCATGGGTGTGTGAGGTGTGGCTGTGTTTGCTCCCTCTGTTGCTGTTCCTCATGGACTGGGCTAAAAGCAGATCTCAAATAATTCAATTTCATAATGTGTGCACAAACCTTTGTGTGTCCCCAAAGTGCTCCAGGTCACCTCAGGAAGGACAGCAAGGCACAATCAATCCTGCTCTGTGTGACAGCACCGTGCCAGGAGCTGCCTGCTTGTATCCACCACGCAGGGAGATGGAGAGGTTTGCAAGAAAACACACTTAAATCACTTAAAGGATTTTTTTTTTCCTGGAAGCTGGTGATTTTGGCAAGAAAATGAAAATCATCAGCCAATAACAGGAAACCTCCCAGAACTGTAACCATTATAGTTGAAGTTATAACTATACTTTTATAACTGCCCACATAAAGCCAGGATATTTCATGATCTTTATTATAGCCACTAAAAATTCATGCTTTTACACATTTATCTTTAATGCCTGACAGATCAAGCTATTTAAAAGCTGAGATTAAGCATCTGGATTGATCACAGAAAGTTCATTCATAGGATTTCTGTTGGAGAGGAGCTGCCAGCACCAAGCAGAGACAGATGTATTCAGAAAACCCACCCAGACACTCAGCTCCAGTGTGAAAGCATAATCTCAACAGCAAATGAAAAGTCATAAATAATTCAAAAATGTGCACACCTCTAATTCCCGCAGGGAATAAACCAAATCTGAAACCATTCCGAGTTCCCTGAACTCTGACAGCTTAGGTAAAATAGTACAAAAATAAAAATCACACCTCATTTTGGTTAAAAACTACAAGTCCTCTGCTTGGAGAATAAAGTACAGCTCTGGGTATAACTGCACTCAGGGCAATGTACACACACAGCTGTTTGATCTCCTCCAAGGAAGTCTCTAAAAGAGACGAGTTAAAGGTCTGTGAATGCCAAGTTAATAATTCCTCAGAGCTGTTTTCTGATCAGTCAGGAATTATTCAAGCCCGAGGTTTGCTCAGCACCAGGAGCAGGTGGGTTTCCCTGCAGCTCCGTGTTTCCATAACAATGCTGCAGAGCCAATTAAAAGCCAATTAGTCATGGACATTACTTTAGGGTCCAGTTCTTTGCAAACTCTCCCCTCTCCAGTGCTGCTGTCCATTATGCTGGGGACAAAGGCTCTGGGATGAATGGGAACTGTTTCCCTGTCTCCATGGAAGCCCTGCCACGCTCACCCCACACAAACCTTCCCAGGCACCTCCAGCGCCGCTTCCCCCTCTGATCTTTGCCCCAAACAAATGTGCTGTTTATTCACTCTCCTTCTCGTTTGTGGAGACCCATTTGATGCTGTATGAATAGCAATGAGGAAAGAATTCCACCTGTGTTTGATTCCTGCTTCCAGCTCTTCCTCCAACCCCCTTCACCCACCCCTGCTGGAAAGATTTTTGTGACACTTGATGAAAATTTTCCAGGTTTATAGGTTAAAATCTTAACCACTGCAGTAAATATTCACTGAAATATCAGCATCTGTGTCATGTGAACTAACTCTAGAATCTGAAACCCAAACAATCTAAATGGTACTGCAGCTCAAAAGTAAGAACAATCTGCTCAGACACCAACTACTCTGCTCAAGGAATTGTAAAGGATTCCTGGAGAGGTACCAGGAAATCAGCACCTTGCAGGAAAATAAAATGCAGTGTCCTGTGAAAGGAATATCCCCCAGTAGCTGTCCAGAACTCTGAAGCTCTGTGATGCTTCTCATACCCCCCACTCGGAACGTCCAGGCTTTACAGTGCATTTTATTTGTGCATTACTACAGAATTATTTTTTTCCAGAACTGATGATTATCCAGGCTCCTTTCTGGGACTTGCTGTTTCCCTTGGCTTTACAGGAAATGTTGCTGAGCTGAATGATGCCATAAATTGCAAACAAAGTAAGTCATTAGTTTTTAATGCAGTCAGCCCTGCTCATGGGGGTAAAGTAAGTGCTGGCTTCTCAGCAAGGTTTAGCTCAGCTGCTCCCCTACAGATGTTTTCAAACAGTGCCTTTGCTTGTTAAACTCATGATCTTGTTTACTCCTTACAGTTTCACGGCAGTGAGGGAGCTGCCATTGGTGTGGCTCCCCAGGAGCAGCTGAGTTAAACAAAGGCAGCTCTGGTGTCCCTGCAGCCAAAAGTCCCCTCCCAGCTGCAGCTGAATTTAAAGGCAGGAAGCACAAGATTTGCACAGAAAGCTCAAGATTTGCACAGAAAGCACAAGATTTGCACAGAAAGCTCAGGTTATACAACTTGTGTCAGCGGGACCCATCTGCTGAGTGGTTTAGCTCTCACTTTTTGCAATTGAATGCATTAAATAAATGAAATATTCAATATTTGCCAGATCAAAACTAATCTATGGAAGAATTTGGAGGGAATTTGGCACCTTTGAGGACTCCTGTCCCTCAGTTACATGATTTGATCTGTGTCCCATCCCTTGAAAGCCATTCCTATAAAACACATAAATGTGATACCCCCTCACTGACAAAGGCAATTCCAGAGGAGGCTTTCAGCAGTGCTGACACCCATTCTGAGATGTTTCTCACCTGCACATTTCCAGGTGTGCCACCATTTCTGGATCATTCTTTTTGACTGCTCAGGCTCTGACTCTGCTTCATCCCAGCACTCACAAGGGATCAAACTCTCTGACATTGCTGAGCCCATGGCACTGGGTGCAGGTACCTGTGGCCACAGCAGACTACTCCATATGTTTTCTAGAGGGTTTTTTTGAGTTATGGGGACTGTTCAGCTCTTCTTCTCCAAGGACAGCTGAAATCCACCTTCCTTTGCTTGTCAGGGCAGTCACCTCAGGCAGCCCTTGGGGTTGGTGGCCCTGTTCTTCAGCCAGTCCCAGCAGCTGCTGATGCAGCTTTAGCTTTCATATTTTAGCTTTCCTATTTTCCAGATTTTGTGCTGCCTTAGTGTGTAACACTGAACTTTGTATCAAGTGTGAGTTCTCCTCACAGCTCAGTCAGACAAAACAATCCTTTTCCAGCCTGAGAACCAAGGACACCACTGCAGCTTCAGGCCCAAAAAGTGTAAAGAGCAAGGAATTGAGGAGAGCAAACTGGGAGGATGGGACCTCATAACCTGAAGCTGTAATTGGACAATTAACCCCAATATGTAAATGGACCAAAACTTAAAAAAGGGTGAAGACTCGTGACTCACTGTCCATCTTGAGTGTAGCCCTGGCCAAGCTTTTGTACTGCCCAAGGTCTATCCTTGGGAGGATACACCTTCAATCTTTAGTCAAAGATCTTTCTCCTTACCTCTCTGTATACAAAAATCAGAGTAATCAGACTAGACCTTGTAATAACCCCCTGCTTTATTCCTTTAACTCTGTCCAGCCTCATTCCAGGTTCTTCTGTGCCTCTGTTCCAGGCAGCCTCTCTGGGCATCACCGCGTCCCACCAGAGCCACGCTGGGCACATCTTGCTTGCCCAAATTTCCTGCAGGTCAGGCTCACTCTGGGCTGTTTTTCAGGTCGGAAGGGGAGCAGTGCCAGCCTGCCCAGCAGAGCAGCCCCCAGCAGCAGGAGGGAGCAGCCGTGCCCAGGGGCACCCACGCCATGGCCGTGGCACCGCGGGATCGCCGCTCGCCCGCCGGCATCGCCGACCACGGTACCCAAACCCCAAACCCCAAACCCACACACTGCCCTGCCCCTCTCATCTGCACTGCCAGCAGCACCAAAACTAACAGAGTTGCAGCACCAGAAAATTCCAGGGATGTCTAAAAATGATTAATCACAGTGAAGGAAACAAATGGAGATTGTATCGCCAGAATTATGATTACTCCAGGTTTCTGCCAATAGAAAACGATTTATGTCGTGCACCTTCTGACACTTCAGGATAGAAAATTTGTCTGGAAACTCTGGGGAGAGCTGGCAGTAATTGGCAGCTTGTTTGGGAAATCTCAGCCCATCACTGAGGGCTTGGAAAGGGTGACAAACTTCAGGGAACTTCTGTCCCTGTCGAATTTAGCAGCCACTAAAGTGCCACTTCTCACTCCCCACTTGTGCTTAATGAAAGCCTGAACTTATCACTTGGAGCTATGATTTAAAACTGCTTCTTTCCACATGAGTCATCCCACCCAAACTCTTTTTTCCTGGCTTTAAAAGTATAAAGATTTCATTTCTTTGTAAACAAAAATGCAGAGCCTCAGCAAAAATAATTTCCAAGGAAACAATTTGCAGTGAATATTCTGTACAGCCACGCTCCTTGGAAACATCCTGGCAGCTCCAGTGACTCTGCACAGCCCCAAACTCTTTAGCACATGTAGCACCAACAACTGCCATGACATTGCACACTTTGGCTTCCCTGCACTGGTTTATTTTTTTGGGGCACATCCAGTTCAAAGACCACAAAAGCACTTATCTGACAGTAACTCTGAGTTACAAGGCACCTTTACTGCAGACTGGAGAGCTGTTTGTTGTGATAAAAAATTGGATTTTAGGTGTGTGTTGAATGGAGCTGGCAAGCAGGTGCTTGGGAATGTTAAAAATAGTGACATGTAAATACAATTAACATAGTTCTTCATCTGGTTAGACTTAGAAAATAAACCTGCTTTTACAAACGTTTTTATCAAATCACACACTTTGCCAGCTCAGAGTTTCCACATAAAATTACACTGCCCGTATTTCAAGAACAAACAGCTTTTTAGCAAAGTGTTTTCATACAAATAAATCATAGATTATAAAACAGGGGCAAGTGTTTCATCAAGTAAAATAGGATTAGTTAGGCAGAAAAACTAACTCAGAGAGGTGAACAAGTAAAAAAAAATGTGTATTTAAACAGTAATTACTGTTTAATTACTCTCACAACAACTGATCCTTCACACTTCTCCTCACCTTAGAGTAAATTAAGGAAAGAGAAGAGCTGAGCTGAAACAGCTCCAAGTCACCCACAGGAGCACCCTGAAATGTTCAAGACTCATTAAAATAAAGATCTTTATAAATTATATTTATAATAAAGAAATATTTCTAAATATATTTATAATAAATTATATTTATAGAAAGATTTTTATATATTATAAATCTCACTAAAATAAAGATCAGCTGCAGCTACCCCAGGGATGCTGGGGGACCCTGGCTGTGTCTCCCTGGGGGTTTTAGGCTCAGGCTGAGGGGTGAGCTGGGGTTGCAGAGGGGGTTGCTGGGGTTGCAGGGGGGTTGCTGGGGTTGCAGGGGGGTTGCTGGGGTTGCAGAGAGGGTTGCTGGGGTTGCAGAGGGGGTTGCTCTGTCCCAGCAGAGGATCAGCTCTTCCGCTCCGTGGAGGGCCAGGCTGCCTCGGATGAGGAGGATGAGAAGTGCCCCAGAGCTGCTCCACAGCTGCACCACCTCAGGAGCATCCTGGCCAAGCTCCCTTGCTGTGGCAGTGGGTGAGTTCAATTCCTTCATTCGTGCCCTTTGAGCCCTTTGCAAAGATCATTTCACGACCTGTGGCTGCAGTCAGAAGCCTTTTGCACATCCTTTGTGGCCTGCTGGATATTCCCACTGAGCCCTGATTAATGCCAGGGAAGAGACTCCTTGGTACCTGTGCTGCCAAGAATTCCACAGGAAAACTGTGAGCTCTCTCTCCTGTGAGCTCTCCCTAACTGTTTTCTCCTAATGATGTGTGCAGATGTGATGAAAAGACCTGGAGAAAGCTGCTGTCCTACCTGGAGACCACCAGCACTGATGGGAAGGACCCTGTGGAGCTCTCAGGGAGAATCTCCCCTCTCACAGAGCAGCCAGAACTCCAGGGCCAGCAGGAGAAAAAACTGGAAACAAACGTGGAAGAGGTAACAGATGCCAAGCAGAGTGTGAAGGAGTTGTTTATGCATCTTTGGGGAGCTGCACCTCTGTGTGTTTGTGTTTTATTCTGTCCATCCTGCTCTTTGTAGCTGATGGTTCTTGTTGTGCTGGAGTTTGGCAGCTCAGACATCTCCTGCTTTCCTTCAGCACTTAGATTTCCACTCTGGTTCCTGCCCAAAAGGGCCTTTGGAGGATGAGATGTACCCCAGGCCCTTCAAATGCTGTCCCTGATGTACTGAGGTTCCCCAGCTGTGCATGAAACACTCCCCATGTCCTGAGGCACCCAGCACCTCTGGGAGCAGAATAACTTCCAATAAATCCCTCAGGCTGGCTGAGACTCCCTGTTTTGGAGTAAATTATCCCATTTACTCTTTTTCTTGGGCTTAGACTGATATATTTATATCATAAATATATCAATCTAATATCATATATCAATAATAAAATAAAATATGAATAAAATTAGTTCTCAGGTTAGCAACTCCCCTTGAGCAGAGGTTATAACCACAATATTTAAAGCCCCAGTGCTGTATCCCAGCAGCCCTGTGTGATCTCACTATTTAAATTCTGCACTGTTTTAATTCAGCCCCTGATGGGCACAGATGGAAGTGCCAGCAAATCTTTCTATGAAACAAACACAGTGCATTGCCCTGGTCTGCTTTCTCCTGTTCAGTATTTTTTACCCCATCTTTGAACAAAGCAGAAAGCTTTCATTAGTTCTGGAAGGATTATCAGTGAATCAGTGAAATATTTAAAGTAAGGGTAAAACATTCAGCTTCTTTTCATGTTGCCATCCTTTGTGTTTTAACAGTGTTTCATATAATTTTCTCCCTTGACTAAATTAAATGAGTTTACTTGTTAGGGGAGAACAAAATTAAAACCAGAGTAAAATCCTATTTCTGCCTTACACAATTTGCTGTATTCAACAGCAATTTATCCTTGCAATACTCTTTAGAGAAACACAAAAGTTCCTTCTCTACTGCTTAGCATCAGAAAAAAAATAAAAAACTACCTGCAAGTAGTGCCACTTTTCTTCTCCTTTTTTCCTGTTCTGATTCCTTCTTTTTTCCCATTCTGAGGTGCTCATCTTCTTCTGCAGCATCACACTGCCCTCTTTTTCATCTCTGCTGATGGATATTAGTTCTGTGCAGCTAGTCTGGAAAAGCACCATTATCAACAGATTAATACAAAATTCCAGAGGAAAAATGGAATCTGTGGCTCTTGATTTAGAGGCAAGCAGGGAGGTGAAGAAGACATAGTGCCAACTCACTGTGACAAGAATTAAATAGCCTTAGGATGAATCATTTGGAGCCTGTTAGGAAATTTATTCTTAAGCCCTTTTATATTAGCTAGCAGTTATAGGGGAGGAATTTGCTGCTACAAAACAGAGAAGTAATAAAAAAATTCCTGACAAAAAGGTGACTCTCCTTGTAATCAGCAGAAAGCAAATAGGAAGAGTGAGAAATGCTCTCTCTGGAGTAAATAAATATATTGGCTTAATAAATAAAGCACCAACACTTCCTCTGAAGCTGACAAAAGTGCCTCACACATTGCTGTTTGTGCTGCTGTCTGTACCTGCTCAGAGTGGAAAATCAGACAAATAACAACAAGGAGGCTCAGCAGGCAAGTGAAGGGCAGCACTCTCAAATCCTGATTGATAATTGCTCCAGCCTGAGGCTTGTAAAACCAGAGGATGGCAGAGTTCTGAGATTTGTCATGTCTAGAAAGTTCTACTTTCCAACAGCCAAACCCTTAAAAATAACTCCTGCTGAGGACAGGGTGGTGACCTGGGGATGATTGATGGGGAGACCAGGAGTGAAGTCTAAAAATAAAGTGTTATGCTGCCCAGTGTAGAGTTGCAAAGAAATGCCAATTATTTTCTTTGTGAGCTTGCATGCCAGCTGCCAGCCTAATTAAAAAGACCATTAGTTTATGAACTGCCATAAGGGGTCAGATGAGATGTCCATCCCAGTATCTGGGGGAAAACAAGGAGAAACAGTGGAGAGGTGTTGCTGTTGGTGTTCCTCACCTGCAGCAAGGACAGGCACATCCTCTTGCCTCACTGAATGTGCAGATGATTTCTGTGTAGGAGCTCCAGACAAAGAGAGGACTGGTCAGGGCACACAAATAAATAAGTTTTCTTTATAGAAGACAACAGGAATGCAAAAGGGGAGAAAGCTGATGTAGCAATACTGGTATTTAAGTATAAAATATATAATAAATTTAATATTTAAATTTCCTGAATGAACTGCCTGCAGCCAGTGATGGATGAACTCCCATTGCACACCAGAGCAAAGCACTGATTCCCTAACAGCCCCTGATACCTCACTTTATGTAGCACATTAAAGAAATGGACTTCCCTCCAAGAGAATCTTCTGGAGTGAGCCCCATTTACCACAAAAAGGGGAAAACTCAGCTTTGCAGTCCTTGGGCAAGAAAGGAGAAGCTCCAGTGCCTTCAGTTTGCTGTGTTTTGTGCAGATGAAAGGCCCCTGGCTCGGGGAGCTGCAGCAGAAGGTGGAGGAGACAGAAGTGCTGAAGATGGAGCTGCAGATGCTGGAGACAGAGAGGGTTCGGCTGTCCCTGGTGGAAGAGAAGCTCTGGGATGTTCTGCAGCTTCTCCAACAGCTCCGAGACTTGGTAGGGTGAGAGGGCAGTCCTGGGACTGAACATTGGTTTTTATAGTCCTTTCCAAACTAAGAATGTGTTCATCCCTCCTATGAGGTACAAAATCCTTTTCAGCAGGAGAGCATTTTTTATCTGTGTGCCCTGAGATCTGCCTGCTCCTTTTAGACCCCTTTGAGTGGCTTTCTAAAATCCTGGAGATTCCTTGGGGCTGAATCTTCAGGCTCATTACCCTCTAAACCAAAAATTGAGGGCAAACGAGGAAAAAAAGAAGTGAGCAATCAGGAGGATTCCAGAATATGTATTTTTCCTTCTAGACCAGGACCTTGCTAATGTAACTCTGAGTCAGTATTAAAGAGATCAAACTCCCTGGAGAGTTTAGCAAGAATCCCCTAAATCCCTGATGGGGTTTAAGACAAAAGAAACTCTTACCCAGCAGAACCTGCAGGTTCAGGTGTCACTTCCCCAGCACTTTCATGGCTGAAATATTCACAACAGAACAAGCAGTGACTGTCCAAAGGCACACACACATCCTGTCTAATAAAACTCACCAATAAAACCTCACACTGAGCTGCTGAGGCCACGTGAAATCCTCAAACTGCCTCCCCACTGGGGCAGCCAAGCAGATGGAAGAGAGCAGGGCCAGCTCTGCCTGGAGGCAGCAGCATCTCCCTCCCAAAATTGCTCCCTTCCACTTCCACTCCTTGAAGTTTTAGCAGGAACAGCCTGTCCCTGCAGATGCAGCCTCTCTAATTAAACTGACTGCAAGACATCTCCCAGAAAGCACACGAGCATCCTGACAGCACATTAGGAGAGTTTGCTTTTCCAGGCACATTATGGGATGTCCCACCAGATTTCTTATGTAAAACCACCATTGAGAGAGACCAGCCCAATCCTGAGTTGTTTTCACAGTGCTCTCACTTTGGCTGATTTTTACATCTCACATCCAGCCCTGCCACAGGACATTTGCTCTGTCCTTCAGCTGAGTCTGAGAAGACCCTTCCTAAAATATCACCACCAGCTGCCCTTCCCCTTCCCCACAGACCTGGCAGAGGACTCCAAGAGCTTTTGTTCTGCTTGCCCTCCTTGCCACCTTCAGCTGTTTAGGCACACACTCTGGAAAATTCTATATTTCCCACTGAATAATTGTTATTTCTCTTTCCATGGCCATATGAAGGAATTACAACCCCCTACAAACTGCTGCCTGAGCAGGGTCTAAGATAAAATGCTTGAAAATAAAGCAAATACCAAGTCTTGTGTTAATCAGTGCCATTTTGGTTTAGTTTCCAAATGCAAATACCCTGCACCTGGGTTCTGTTGTCCTGGTGAAGGACATCTTTGTGCCATAATGTTGTTTTGTTTTTTATAGAACATATCTAAGCGAGCCTTGGGGAAAATCCTGCTGAGCACTTTGGAATCCTGCCGTGACCCCCAGCCTGGTAAGAAAAAAAAAAACACATCCAGAGATCAAGAAGCATAAAAAGTGCCCTTTTGGGACAAACACACAGATGGGTAGGAAAAGGACATTTCAAACCCTGGGGTACAGGCTGGGGAGAAGGAGATTGTTTGCAAGAAGATTACCTATGGAAAGTGATGCTTTCTAGGCTGTGATGCACCAAAACCACACCCAGGGTGGTTTTAGTCGAATTTAATTAAAATTTGGCCTTTGGGGGGTAATTCAGTATCCTACAAATGTTTTTAGGGTGTCATTGATACAAGAAAGTGCAAAGATGACCAAGTGTGTCATTGTTTCTCAAGTTGGCTTGCCCAGAGAGTGTTGCAGCACAAAATTTACTCATCAGTTCTGTGCAAAAACCAGATCAAACCTGCCCTCCTCTAAGAACAGCATTTCGTGCTCCTTGTGTGAAAATTAAACTTGCCAATGGTCTGGAGCCGCCTTTGCAGGAGCCCCAGGGCTTTGCTTTGATTACTTTGTTCCCATTAGCAGAACATTTGTACTTACCTCCCAGAAATGAACATCCCGTCCTGGGAACGGCTTGGAGGTGCTTTTAATAGGCAGGCAGCAGTCAGAGACAAGATTAGAAAAGACCAGCTGTGGCCTGGGGGCTCGGTTTTGGAGAAGATGATTTACAGGGATTTAGGGAGAATGGCAGGGGAGCCCTGGTGGGGTTTGCAGTTTCAAAGGCTGTTCCACCTCGTGC
This sequence comes from Acrocephalus scirpaceus scirpaceus, assembly GCA_910950805.1. NCBI lineage: Eukaryota > Metazoa > Chordata > Aves > Passeriformes > Sylviidae > Acrocephalus > Acrocephalus scirpaceus. The sequence goes on from OU383782.1 coordinate 1,727,354, forward strand.
CCAGCAATCCAGGGCACAGGCAGCCCAGAGCCAAGCTGTGCTCCTCAGCTGCAGAGGGAAAAGAGGGCAAAGACAGAATTTTGTAGGCTCCAGGACACCAGTGCAGAGAGAAACCACAGCTGAGCTGTGGGTTTGATGTTCTCCTGTTTGGATCCACAGCACAGTGTCCAGAAGGTGCTGCCAATTATCCTGTACCATTATCCTGCTCCGAGTTTGTCACAGCAGCACTGCTCAGCTCCCTAAAACTCCAACTGCTCAGCTCCCTAAAACTCCAACAAGTGCTGCTCTCTGCCCGTTCTGCATCCCCAGACACAGCTCAGCTCCTCTGCTTCCCCCTGTCTGGCTGAGCTCCTGGGGAAAGCCCAGCAGCTTTCCCAAGTCTTTGTAATCAGACATTTTTCTCAAAGTGGATGGTTGGGTTGGCAGCTGTGATGTGAAATAGTCTTTGCTCACACAAGTACGTGAGACCTCCCTGGGCAGGGAGAAAAGCAAAAGAAAAAACAGAGAAGAAGCTGACCCCAGATTTGCTCATGTTTTTTATGGAGGGGAATTCATTATTTGGTCACAAAATTTAGACATTTTATGGTAACCACTTGAAAGGACACCTATGAAGAAAGGAGGCTGTTACGATTGTGAAGCTGCAACTTCCTCACTTTGTTCAAATGCTAACGTTTGCAATTTTCTTTCCCAAGGCAAAGCCCAGCTGTTCGAAGTGCTGGACACCCTTCAGCAGGAGCTGACAGCCTGTGAGCTGCTGCACAAGCAGCCCCTGGAGCAGGCACAGAGCCCACGGTCCCTGTCCAACCCCCTGGTGATCTCCTGCTGAGCCCAGGGAGCCCCAGCACAGCTGGGAGGAGGAATGAAGGACATTTGTGCAGCTCAGCCACACCTGGACTGGCCAGGAGTGACCCGAGGAGAGAGCAGCAACCCTGGGCTGGGCACAGCCCTGCCTGACCTGGACTGCAAAGCCCAGCCCTGGAAAAGTGGGACTGGCACCAAACTGTGCCCACCACCTTCACCTAACTCAGAGGGATTTACAGCCCTGGAAAAGTGGGACTGAACTAAACCAAACCGTGCCCACCACCTTCACCTGACCCACAGGGATTTACAGCTCTGGAAAAGTGGGACTGGCACCAAACTGTGCCCACCACACCCTGACCCACATAGATTTACAGCCCTGGTAAATTGGGACTGGCACCAAACTGTGCCCACCACACCCTGACCCACATGGATTTCCTGCTCTGGAAAACTGGGACTGGACTGGGACCAAATCAAACTGTGCCCACCACACTCACCCTCCTGACCCACAGGGATTTACAGCCCTGGAAAACTGGGACTGGCACCAAACCAAACTGTGCCCATCACACCCACTTGACCCACACAGATTTACAGCTCTGGTAAATTGAGACTGAACTAAACCAAACTGTGCCCATCACCTTCACCTGACTCACAGGGATTTACAGCCCTGGTAAATTGGAACTGGCACCAAACTGTGCCCACCAGCTTCACCTGACCCACAGGGATTTACAGCTCTGGAAAAGTGGGACTGGCACCAAACTGTGCCCACCACACCCTGACCCACACAGATTTACAGCTCTGGTAAATTGGAACTGAACTAAACCAAACTGTGCCCACCAGCTTCACCTGACCAACATGGATTTATAGCTCTGGAAAAGTAGGACTGGACTGGCACCAAACCAAACTGTGCCCACCACACCCACTTGACCCACACAGATTTACAGCTCTGGTAAATTGAGACTGAACTAAACCAAACCGTGCCCATCACCTTCACCTGACTCACAGGGATTTACAGCTCTGGTAAAGTGGGACTGGCACCAAATTGTGCCCACCACCCTCACCTGACCCACAGGGATTTACAGCCCTGGTAAAGTGGGACTGGCACCAAATTGTGCCCACCACCCTCACCTGACCCACAGGGATTTACAGCTCTGGAAAAGTGGGACTGGCACCAAACTGTGCCCACCACACCCTGACCACACAGATTTACAGCTCTGGTAAATTGGGACTGAACTAAACCAAACTGTGCCCACCACCCTCACCTGACCCACAGGGATTTACAGCCCTGGAAAAGTGGGACTGGCACCAAATTGTGCCCACCATCCTCACCCACCTGACCCATATGGATTTACAGCTCTGATAAATTGTGACTGGCACCAAACTGTGCCCACCACACCCACCTGACCCACAGGGATTTACAGCCCTGGAAAAGTGGGATTGAACTAAACCAAACTGTGCCCACCACACTCTCCTGACCCACAGGGATTTACAGCTCTGGAAAAGTGGGACTGGACTGGCACCAAACTGTGTCCATCACACCCTGACCCACATGGATTTACAGCTCTGGAAAAGTGGGATTGGCACTAATTTGTGCCCACCAGCTTCACCTGACCCACATGGATTGACAGCTCTGGAAAATTGGGACTGGACTAAACCAAACCAAACTGTGCCCACCACCCTCACCTGACCCACAGGGATTTACAGCCCTGGCTGTGCAGGGGCTGGGCACAGTTTGCAGCCTTCATGGAAACCCCACTCCAAAGCCAAGGCAGCCTGTGTTATCCCTGGATTTGTTATCCCTGGATTTGTTATCCCTTCCCCTACAAATGACAAACTGAATGATAAACACACCCAGCAGTGTGTGCCAGCAGTGCAGGTTTTAAGGGCTTTGTGTTCCTCACTCAATTATTCACCTTATTTAACTCTGAAACTAGATTTTTTTATTGCTCTGCTGAATTTTATATTTGCAATTATAGAGATGCCTTAGGAATATGCAGCAGCCTTCCCTGACAACAGTCAGATTTTACATAAAAAGTTCAATTTAAATGCTTGAAGAAGGTCCAAAGCAATTCTGTTCCCAGGCTCTCAGGAAAAGGAACGGCTCAAAAATTCACTTTGCTGTTGTTCTGTGTTAGCAAACAACTCATCCAGTGCACAAGTCAGTTCTCAAGTTTAATTTTTCTCAATGCAGCTGCAGAGACACAAAATCAGGCCCCACATGGAGGCAAATTAATTTAAATAGCTGGGCCTTATCATGGTGCCATGGAATGTTTTAATCAGCAATAAATAATAATAATAATAAAAATAATTCCTGGGGCAAAATTAAAAAAAAAAAAAAGGTTTTTTCCAAGGTGCTTTTGCTGTGTCATTCACCTGCCAAACAGAGGCAGAATTCCTGAAAGAGCCAGCTGAATTTGTGTCATGGAAAAGATGCACCGTGGATCTTGTAAGAATGGGAAATATTTTCCCTGAGCTAATGCCAGTGATGAAATAACATCATTCAACTGCACATGTATGGATTTTTCCCAGGAAAATGGTTTTCATACCATGAAAACAGAGTCCACAGGGCAAGGTGGGGAATAAGATTTCCTTTCCTTCCCATTCAGAACACCTCCATTAAAAATTGTGGCACATTTGAGCCGCATTGGGAACAAAAATTTGTATTATTTTCATTTTAAAACAGAAAAAAAGGGTTTATGCAAACAATGAAACAAACTGTTCAATGGTGTTTTACCTCGTTGGGGTTTTTTTGTATTTTGGGGTTTTTTTGGTGGTTTAGCAGAGGAGGATTTTAAAAATAGATATATATTGTTAATGTACATTTTTCTTGAAAATGCATTAGACAGGACATATCCATAGAACAATATTCACCCTCTAAGAAAGAGAACTGTCTCTTAATGCTAAATATATTATTAACAAAATAATATACTATTACTGATAATGTACTGAGGTATGTGCCAGTATTGTATCCTACAGAAACAGCCTCTAGTTGTGCCACAGGTAAAAAAAGTTTCAAAGAGCAGAAATCAGAGTCCTGCTTGGGTTCCTTTGCTAAAAACCCCATGAAGTCTCAGCTTTTGTTTTGTGCAGCTCTCTCAGGCTTGCCCAGGAATATGGCAGAGGTGGAAAATGCCAGGAAATCATGGGATGAGCCTGGTCTGTTGTTCATTCGGGAGCAGGATTAAAATGCAGGGACACACCTGGCCCTGGATCCTCCTTCACTGCAGCATTTGGGTTTGTGACCATCTGGACCCTTTTTCCTGTCCCCATGTCCCCCAAACCTGGCAGTCCATTCCTCACAGGCTTTGCCTTTCCATAGATCCCCACAAACTCACTTTTAGTTTATTCATTTTCCATTAAAGCCACAAACTGGCCCTAAAAGGAAGCTTGGATATTTTCTCTCCTGACCTCCACCATGTGAATTTTTGGGGGTTTTTTCCACAAAACAAACTTTCTGATTTGATTTCCTCCTCAATGTCCCTTCCCCTCACTTCCTATCTCTCAAATTTCAAATTTCTCCTTGAGATAACCTCTGAGGGGTTCACACCTCTACCACAAATTACATTTTTTCAAGGAGAGTTTCCTCCTCCCATTATTTTTCAATTTATAGGAAGCATTAACTATTAGTAAATTAAAATCCACCTGATCTGTTACTTATTAAGTTATTTAATAATTTAGTTATTAAATATTGTTATTTACTAACTGTCCCATTTATTTCTGAAGCTCTCTCTGGAGAATTTGGCAGTGAGGACTCGTCACAGATGTTACTGTGAGTCACAGAATTTGTGCAGAAAATCAGAGTGGCTTTGTCCAGCCTGAGCTGCTCCCAGGGGTGTTCAGGGCATCTGTGCACACTTTGGAAGGAAAAAACCCCTTGGCACCAGTGTTTGCTGGAATTAAATCTCCTCCCTTTCAGGATGGTGTCCTTTAATCCATGACATGGTGATGAAAGGAGCTGGGATTAGGGAGAAAGGAGCAGTTTTAGACATGGTGCTCATGAAATGGAATTGCTCAGTGTGAGGTGACACTGAACCCTCACTGTGTGTGTGTCACATGTGGCACCACCAGCCACAGGGTCCCCCTCAGATCTCTAATTCCATGGGGTTTAAGTCACTGAGTCCTTTAGTATTGTCTTATTTTCATAATAATTTTATGTAATTCCCCAAAATACAAAAGCTATAGAGTGTGTCTCTTAGTGTGAAATTAAATTAAAATCATCCTTATGTCCTTAATAACACTTTACTTTGAAAAGATTGGGATTTCCAGAGGTCTTGGGTTTTTATTCTGCTTTTCTGTCTCTTCTTTTTGCCTCAGCAAAAAGCCAAAATAGCTCAACTTCTTTTTGCCCCCCCAAATTTTTTCAAATCATCTCGAGGCTGAAAGCATCACAAACTCGGAGTGAGGTACTCACAGAAGAGCTCAGCTTAGCAAAGCAAAATCCCCCTTGTTTTATGCAGCTTTCTCATAAAAACAAAACACCCCAAAATTCAGACACCCCTTCTCCACTTAGAATCACAGCAAGCTTCCCTGAAGTGAGAGTCACTTCTTAAATGACATTATTCCCTAAAATGCTGATATTTTCCCATTATTATGGAAATAATAATTATGTAACCATTTCAGACTCTCTCTGGAGAATTGCCTGCTCCTGGACTTGATCCCCCACCCATTTCCAGAGTGCAGAACAAAAAGAAGAGAAGGAAAAGGCTCAGAGGAATCCTAGAATTCCTAAACTGGTGTTTTAGACCCAGCTGGACAGCAAATTCCAGTTTTCCTCCTGCCAATCCAACAATATTTCTGTCTCTGAAACTCCCAGAACCATGGCAGGGTGTCAGAACCAGGGGGAAAAGTTCTCCTGGAATTCCTGCCTGTGCCAGAACCTGCAGCACAGAGCACAGCTGCTTGGGTTTAAATTCAATAATAATTTATTATTAAACTTAAAAAAATAGGAAATAAAGCAGAATGAACTCAGCATGGAGAGAAGGTTTGGGGGAGCTTGCAGTGCCCAAGGGGCTCACAGGGAGGTTGCAGAGGGATTTTAGGGAGGTTTGGGCTGACAGGGCAAGGGGGGATGGCTTTAAACTGAGAGCAGGGTTGGATGGGATAATGGGAAGAAATTCTTTAATGGAAGGGGGTGAGGCATTGGAATAAATTGTCCAGAGAGGCTCTGGATTCTCCTGGGAATGTTCCAGGCTGGGCTTGGAGCAGCCTGGTGTAGTGGGAGGTGTTTGTGCCCATGGCAGGGCATGGAGTGAGGTGAGCTCAAAAATATCCAGACTATATTTTATCATTTATATCAATTATAACTATATAATTGATATTTTACATTATATCCAAAATATATTTTGGATAGCCAAAATATTCAAACTATCCTGTGATTCCGTGGGTATTCCATGAATTGTCCTGCACTGCTCTTGTGAGCAGTGCTCCTACTCAGGGTGTAACTCCACCTAACTCTCACTGCTCCTACTCAGGGTGTAACTCATCCTCACTGCTCCTACTCAGTGTGTAACTCCTCCTCACCCTCACTGCTTCTACTCTGGGTGTAATTCACCTCACCCTCACTGCTTCTACTCAGTATGTAACTCCAACTCATTCCCACTGCTCCTAGTCAAGGTGTAATTCCACCTCACCCTCACTGCTCCTACTCAGTGTGTAACTCCTCCTCACCCTCCCTGCTTCTACTCTGGGTGTAATTCACCTCACCCTCACTGCTTCTACTCAGTATGTAACTCCTCCTCACTTTCACTGCTCCTACTCAGGGTGTAACTTCACCCTCATTGCTCCTACTCAGTGTGTAACTCCACCTCACCCTCACTGCTCCTACTCAAGGTGTAACTCCTCCTCACTGCTCCTACTCAGGGTGTAACTCCACCTCACCCTGACTGTGCAGCCCAAGTTCTGCCCTCCAGGCAGCTTCACGGGGCTCACAGTGGGCAGGACTCCAACCCCAGGGAGTTCCCTGCATTCCCTGGGCTGCACAAATCAAATGATTTCATTCCAAATTGCTGCTTTGTGATTGTGCCTCACAGAGCCGTGGGGTAACTTATCTCTGTCCAGGGCTGAACAGGGACTGGGGGATGGCATTGAAAAATGATCAGCATTCAAGTGGTTTCACCCACGTGCACCCTGCAAAGCAGAGAGGTCATGAGAGCTGAGGGTTTGGGTATTACAGTTCCAGATAATTTCTGTACTCCAAGGTTTTATTGTTTGGTAGCCTTGGTTTTGCTGATTGCTTCTCATTGATTTTTTTTTTTTTTCCCTCACACAAGTGGAAAAATGGTCTCTAACAAAGGCAAGGTCCTGTCTTTTGTGAGGAATTTTCTACCTCTTAAGGTTGCCAAAAACAGATAAAGAAAAAAAAAAGAGAGAGAGAAAATATGTGGAGGCTGATACAGCCTTGACTTAAACAACCATTTAGATAAAAAATGTTACTTTAAAATAAAGAACATACAATACCCATGGGAGGAATATTTTTTGTTCCTGAACTGATTATGGGACTCAAATCCATTTCTCAGGCAGTGCCAGCCCAGCTCACAGCAGGAGGAGTTGCTTTCCTGCCAGCTCCAGCAGCAGAGATCAGCTCTGGGGACAGCAGGAGTCACAGCAGCCTCTGATTGCTGGGGAGCAAACATCTGTCATGCCCAGGGCTGGGACACACCACTGACCCATCCACCGAGGATGGATGGGCACCCAAAAGTGTCCCCAGCTCCTCAGAGTCGTTTGAAAGTCACTCACACATGGGTTCAGCTTTTCAAGATCATTTTCTTCTGCCCTGCCATAGAAACCATTCCTGGGTCACCTTTGCTGCAGCAGCCCTCCTGTTAAAGGGTAGAAATGAGCTGGGACACTGACTGCTTGTTTATCACAGCATAATTATAATTTATTTAATTTATTTGGTTTATTCCTCTCTATATTCCCTGACTGGCTGCAGCAAGCTCCTGCTGCAGGTTTTCCTTGCACAGCCCTCCACCCCAACAGACACAAGTGTCAACTTTTATAGCTTTCATTTGTTTCCTTTTTTGCAACTCTGCAGTTTGTTGTGTGCTTTTCACCCCAAATCAGGAATAAATAATGCATCCAGCAACCCCCATTCCATCAAAGGAAATTGGTGCAGTCACAGTGGACTGACCTCAGCCTACACCAGGGTTTCATGGGCTGCTCAAGTCATCCCCAAACTCCCCAGATCACAAACCATTGAAAAGTGCAGGGAGAGAGGAAAACAACAGGGCTGAGGCTCTAAAATAAATCATACTTGGCAATTCTGAGTCTGCAGAAAAGGAGATTCTGGTGACAAGAACTGTAAGAGGAAAAACTCTCTAGAATAAGTAGGAGAAATCTGCATCCCTGCATCACCAGAAACTCTCCCTTTGACAAAACATCTCTTTAAGTTCACTTACACTCTTCTACTTCCACTGAATGCCATTGTGTGATAGGAAAAAATAAAATGTCATGAGAATTTAACCTGGTTTATAATACAGAGGCCTTTAAAAACTTGGTTTTTGTTATTCCTTTGCTCATGCAAGCAAACAGCAACTCCAAGCTTGCTGATCTGTTCCTATTCTTTAAGCAAAAGGGAACCTAAAACTAAAAAGTAGGAAGGATTTTAAAATCCTACAGGACATTTGACATTGCCTTATAATCAGACTTAATTACAAAAATCAGCATATAGGTCTGTAAACTACTGCTACTAAAAATGGAAATAACTCATTGCAGCAATTTTATATGAGATCTCTGGAAATTCCTCATTGCAGATTCACTTCGTTCCTGCCCAGATGAATAAACACCACAAATAATTTTAAAGCTGCATCTGCTGTTGGTTGATAACATTATGGAGGCCTGGTCCTAACCCCTGCTGAAAATAAACAGTTGGAGATGTGTGAAGGACACTGGAATTGGGGTTTAGGTTGTGGCTGACTCATAAATTGTCACACAGGCAAGGAGCAAATATAAGTCACATTTTTCTTTCTTTCTTTCTTCCCCATCACTCCTTGTCCAGCCACTGCCAAATAAAAATTTCCATCCAGGTGATAGCAGCTGCTGATTAGTCACTTCATGGCCCCACTGCAACCATGGTTCAGTGCTAAATAAACCCCAAAAAAGTCTTTTACACAATTATGAGAAGAGAAATGACCTCGGTGCAGAGGGATTAATCCCTGCCCACCTCAAAGCAGTGCATGCACAATGTGTACATGGGCCAGGGGCTTTGGGGGCACTCCAATCCAGGGCCAGGACACCCTTAAAGTTGCCTCAGCTATGTGAAAAAAGGATGATTTGTTTGCAATTAAAAAAAAAAAAATCTGGCTTGAATAATAAGGAGGGAAAAATTTATTTCTGTTCAGAAAGTTAACAAAAAAAAAATCAAGAAGAGGAAAAAAAAAATCGAAGTTACCAGACAACAGAGGAGAAAATGATGTCACCATTTCAGCAGAGTTGACACTAAAAAGAATCCAGTCTGGCAATTGAGCGTGCCCTTCCCAAACTGTGAAATTAATTATTCCTGCACATGACAACCATTGCTAAGCACATGTTTATGGAAATTGGGATCTGAGCAAGGTGGAAAATCAATGCAGATGATCCCAGCAGTGACCTCTGAACGGGGGGGTCGGTGGGGACAGGAGGGAGGGGAGCACAGGGGGGCACCAGGGGGGCACAGGGGACACAGTGACAGCACAGCCACACTGTCCCCCTGCACTGGCACCCCCAAACTGTGAGAATGGTAGGAGGAAAAACTGTCAAGAATAAAAATAGGAGAAATCTGCATCCCTGCATCACCAGAAACCCTCCTTTTGACAAAACATCTTTAAGTTCACTTAAACTCTTCCACTTCCTCTGGATCCCATTGTGAGATGGGAAAAACTGCAATGGCATTATTGTATTCCAGGCTGAACTTTCTTGCACCTTTCCTCCCCAGGGCCTGGAAATTATTTTTATCCTTATTTCCTTTGGTTTTTACCTGGCTCCTTACACGTGAAGAAGAATCACCACAGCCTGGCTGTGGTGCTGAGGAATAAAATAAGAATTATTTACTGTGTTAATGGGTAGATATTCACCAGTAATGCTGAGTGCTGGTCTGAGAGGGGAAATGGAGGCCATGGGAAGCACCCAGGGGGACAGAAAACTGCTGGGTGACAGAAAATCCAGCAGTGCTGGATCTGTCAGAGCCTGGGCTGTGCCTCTGCCCTCCAGAGAGCACCAAGGTCCTGGCAGGTGAAGTCCTGGGGGTGGCAGAGGAGGAGGAGGAGGAAGAGGAGGAGGTGGTGATGCATCAGTCCCTCCACACAGCTGGAGCAAGGCCAAACCTGGCAAGCAGAACAGGGATTTTCCTGAAGGGAAATCCTTTGGCCAGGAAAAGTGCACGTCATCAGACTGAAGTTTATTTTGTTGATGTGGATGGCTCCAAGAGCTCTGCAGCCCAAGCAGGGCTGTGGTTCTCACCCAGGACCCCTGGCTTCCCTCACCATCCTGAATTCCTCTGAATTCCCTGAATCCTGAATTCCCTGAATTCCCTGCCCTCTGCACTGCTGGGTTCTCTTCAACCTTCCCCATTGGAGCTGCTCCACTTTGCAATAAAATGTAAATAACTGCATTTTCTAGAATTAAACCCACTGCTGCCATAGCCTGAATGAAAGCCCTGACCAGTGGCTTTCAACTCTGCATCCACCAGTTTAAATCTTCTTTGGAATAAAGAATAAATTAGCTAAAACAACTCAAATCTGAAATAATCAGATGGTTAAAATGATCTTTCTGTTGTTTCAAATATTTTAAATACTTCTACCTGCCACTCAATGCCAGTCTGGTTTAGGTTTCCTCTTACCTATGGTTTACATGGGGTACTTCAGGGGTAAAACCCAGTAAACATCCTTTAAAATACTTATCCATATAGAAATGCAATTTATTTAAATGGGTTTTTCCTTCTCATCAAGAACTCCACATCTATAGAATTATAATAAATGCTACAATCATTTTTAAAAAGCATCTAATTCTCAGTATTTTCCTTTTGCAGCTCAGTACTTTAAATGCAGTCTCCCAGTTAGAACATTGATCTTCACCTCATTTAATAAATGTAAATCTCCAGCAGTTCTGATCAAAGAAAGTTGAAGAGATTCTTGCATATTAACATATTGTAAAAAAAAAAATAAAGTAACAAAGAAGCTGTAATTTAAAATCAACCTAAGAAACTTTCCACAGGGTTAATGAAAGATTCAAAATTTTTATTTTGCCTTTCTAACCAAAGGAAACACAATCAGGGTTATATAGTTCTATATACTTATGTATATAATTATATCTTTCTCTATTATATTCTTACCCAGAGAGAGTTTAAGCTGACCTTGAGTTCAGAGGAGGGTCAGGCAGCATTTCCTGCAAATTAGGGCTGGTAGGAATTTCTCATTTTAGATAAGAAAGTTTTGCTTTTTGAAAAGAGTGTTCTGAATAATTTTTGTGATGTCAGTCTGTCAATGTCAATGCAAGCATCCCTGTGCTGCAGCATTTGAGAAATGATATTCTGGAGCTCCAAAGCAGCACAAGGGAGTAAAACCTCCCCTTTTCTTTGCTACATTCCCAAACAACACCCACATTGTTGTTCTTAAACAAAAAAAAAACCCCTTGAACAAAAAGGGGAAAGCCAAATAGATAAACTCAGCCAGGCACAATTTAAGGCATCAAGAACCAGCTGAAATTGTCCAAGTCTTGGGTCACTAAGGAAGCTAATGGGGGGAAAAAAGATGTGTAGGGAAAGGGCCTTGGATTTCTCACCCAAATAATCTGGTTTTCAATGAAAAGAAAATAATGCAGAACTACAGATGCATCAAAAGATGCCTGAGAATTTTTAGATTTCAGACACAAGCACAGGCTTCCATTTCACCTGCTAGCACCATCTGCTCAAACACAGGATTCCCTCTTTACCCATTGCCTGCACTGCAATGTTTTTGTGGCTTGACATTCCTCTCTCTCAGCCTGAATTTTCTTCCCCCTTTCCTCCCCAGGACCTGGAAATTATTTTTATCCTTATTTCCTTTGGTTTTTACCTGGCTCCTTACACGTGAAGAAGAATCACCTCTAGCCTGAAAACAAAGGATGTGAGATATTTAAGGAGTTGAAAGGAACTTGCTTGAGGCTTGGAACATCAGCATCAATGGTTTAAAACAGCAAAAGGGACTGAGCCCTTGTCACAGATTTTTGCCTGAAGACACGGGTGATAAACTTAGGTTGATGAGGGTTTTTCTTGGCAGAGGTATTGCCAAAATCAAAGTGTGGGGGAGAATTAATTCTGTTTGCTTTTCAGACAGATGATGCTGTTCCTGCTCATATTCTGTGCACTTATTTCAGCAGTCTGGTGGGTGAAATATCAAAACCCCCAAGATTTATTTTTATTTTTTTTAATTTCTATTTCAAAAGTCTAATGCAAAACACACTGGTGCTCAGAGAGCTGGCCTGCCTGGACTCGGTTTAATGCCAGAAACATCCCTGAACAGAGCACCCCAAAGAGCCCCTGCACATCCCTGTCTCAGTGAAACCCCTCAGGCAGAGCTGCTCTCACAGCAGTGGAACACTCCTTTTCATCCTGTTGGATTTCAGAGCAAGATTAAGAAAGAACTGATGGGATTTTGATGTGTTTTCCCCACGTGCCAGACATGCAAACTGAGCAAAAGCTGAGATTTGTAGAAAAATCAGCAGTGGTGGGACTGGCCCTGTATTCTGGAAAGGGGATTCTCACTGCTCCAGGTTTCATTTTATTCAGAGAGATTAATCAGAAATGCCACAGAGTTTGAAGGAGAAGAAAAGGAAAAATAATTGTGTTCACTAGGAAACCAATTGGAACATCCAAAGGAAAGGAGATGATGAGTCAAGGCAAAAAGCAAAGCATGGAGGCAAAACCTCAGGCAAAGCACTGTGACCTCACAGAAATGCTCAGATCACAGTGAAAGGTCCCTAAAACAGCACAAAGTGCCACTGAAGGGAGGCATGAGCAACACTTAATGGGAAGGGGAGTCCCAGGGATTTCTCTTTCCTCATATTTCCCATGTTTCAGACCAGTTCACGGGATGAGTCCTCATTTAAAAAACCTGTGAAGTAAAGCTGGCAGATTTTCTGCAGCCATAAACCCCGGGCAGAGCCCTTTGGCTGGAGCAGCTGAAGGTGCAGGAGCAGCCAAGGCAAGAGGCAAACCCTGAGTGATCTCAGAGCTGCTGATTAGGAGGGACAGGGAGCTCTCCCCTCATTCCAGGCTCTGGCTTCCCTGTTAGAGGCAGAGCTGCTTTGGCTGTGAGAGAATGACACCACGAGTGGCACTGCAGGACAGCATCAAACCGCCAGGAGTTATCAAAACTGATGGGGAAATAAATTGTAAATAACCTCCAACCAGCTCCATTAAATGTGGGGAGTTTCACTGAGCAGTGATCAGCGCTGGGCTACAGACACCAAATGAGGGCAAAGAGATGATCAGATAATGCAGGGAGAGGCTTGCAGCATCTTCTCATGAATGCACAGTTCTCCTCAGAGGAACTGCTGCTTATTTGTACCCTAATATAAGTGACCATGTGATTAATTCAGCTGCCAGCTTGATCAAACTGACTCTCCAAATTGTTTGTATATCAGCATTCAGAGATAGGAAGTAACAGGATTAGCACAGCAGCACTTTCAGCCCTTGAGATTTTATCACAGGCCACGCTACATAAAGGATTTCTTTCAGAACCCAAGGCACTTGATCAGCTTTTATTGGCAATCTGCAGCCTTAAGGACCTGGAGCAGGACTTGCAAAATGAGAACTTTAATGGCTCAAAATATATATTAAAAAAAAATTAAATATCCTATGTTGCTTTGAAATGCAAATATCAGGGTTTGAGGATGCAGTGCAAGAACTGGGGTTTCAATAATGTTATCTCACATCCTGCAGCAAACAATGTGTGGCTGCAGAGCTGGAGATTGCTCAGGACTGTCCAGCTCTGGACCCTGACATCTTCTGTGGGTGAAACATTCCCCACAGCCCAGCTGCTGGCAGCAGGAATTCAGCACAACAGGATCAGATCTGTCTGCAGGGATGAGGGATCAGGGGTCTCAAACTCTGCTGCAGTTCCCTGTGCACAGCTGGGCACATCTGCAGGGCTGTGCCCCATAGTCAGGGTGTAAACACAGCATTGGTGGGGCAGGAGCAGTGGGACTGGAGCTGCTCCCACTGGGGAAAATTCATTCATCACTGGATAAACACCCAGAGCTCAGTGGTTTATTTCAAAACCCATCAAGTCATAGCTTTGTGAAGGACAGCATGAAAATAACCATTTTATCAATTATGGACAGTGAGGGAAATCCTACAGTGAGTTCCCATGGTAAATTTGTCACCTGGGCTTTCCCAATGAAATCTTTTACATCGGACACTAATTAATGTCTAATTGATCTCTCCAAGAGCAACTGCTCCGTGTGGCCATAAAGTTCAGTGCCCTGCCTCCCACACTTCCAACCCTTCAAGCAGAAAACAGCAGAGTTTAGCTGAGGGTTTAGCTGAGGGTTTAGCTGAGGGTTTAGCTGATTTTGTGTCACCACTCTCCTTAAACAAGGACCACACCACAACACTTGGAGCGCTGAAAAACCTCACGCATTTCACAACCCCACTGCAGCTGTAGTGCAAGAAATTGGTGAAGGTGCTTAAACACCTGTGGCAGGCTTGCCTGAAGAGTTGGAAGAGTGTTGGGACAAGGGACATTCGTGGATAGCTCTTTGTCACACTGGGAATTTGACAAACAATGGCCCAAACAGCTGGAACAGAGCAGAGAAATAATCTGGAATTGGGGATCTTGTGAGCCTGATATTTCTGGGTCTGAGAGATTTTAGCCTGCTAGCAGCTTCCAACTTTTTCCCAAGGGAAAATTTCTCAAGAAAGCTTCTTCTCAAAACAATCTTGGCAAACAACTCTCCTTTCTCCAAACAATCTTTCCCCAGGTGGTGTTTTGCTGTTTCTCTGGTTTAACCAATGGGATTAGAGAGGTGTCGTTCCTATTCACTAACCATGTTCAGTCTGTATCAGAACAGCTTATAAAAAGTAGTAAGAATTAAACAATAAAGCTTTTTTTCTATGCTCTTTGCCTTCTGAAATATTTGGAGTCTCTCATCTTTCTTTTGTGTCCTACAATAAATGCAGCCATTTATACCAGGAAATTGTACAAATGGGGGTGATTTGGGCTATCCTTAGCCTGGTGCAAGCACTGAACCTCCACCAGCACCAATCCCAGGTATTTCCAGAGTGAATATTGCAATTTAATTGGAAAACAGAGAGCAGGAGATCTGCTCTGACAGCTCCATCCCAATCCTAAATAAAACATTCCCAGCAATGCAGCATCATGTTGTGCCTGCCTGGAGCACTGGATTGTATTTTTAATGGCAGTGACTGTGCATAAAGGAAAGGACCAGCTCTTCTTTACAGCAAAGCAAGCAAGGCAAAGAGGGGCACAGAGAGTCTCCAGTTTATAAATCCAAACTGACCATGAATATTTTCATTAAGAGGCTCAAAACCCTTTGAGTTCCATCAAACACGAACACGTCTTTAGTCCTCTGCTTTAGACAGATCACTTCATACATACATTTTGTACCTCAGATTTATTTTTCTCTTGGAGAAAATGGAAAATAATGTCCTAAAAAGAGCACAATAGTTCGTTCTTTCAGGCAATTCTTCTGAATTGAGAAATTACAGCTCAAGGGCCGATTCGGGGGGATGATCAGGGTTTGAGAACAAAATAACTTGGATGACATCTAGTGGGAAACTGAGAAATTACTGGGGGAAATTCTGAAAAGGGAAAACTGCAAAGAAGGAGGTTCTTCATGAGAATAGGCGGGAGGAGAGAGAATTTCTTGATAAAATGGGTGGAGTACAATTTAGGAGAATTTCCTAAATGACAAGACTTCATCTGCCTGTGGAATGATGTGAGGAAATGGGATTTTTGATTTGACAGAGGCAAAACTACATTAGGCAAAACCCCATTAGGCAAAACCATGATAAATGTGCAGCAGGAAAAAAATAATGGACAGGAGAAAATTCTGAGTCCTTCCCGGTGGAAATGCTCAGAAGGCTTTGGCAGCAAGTTCTGCAGAGCAAAGTAGGTAAGAGGAATGTTTGGGCCTTCAGGCAAAAAAATTTGAGAGAAACAACAGTTTTTCTTTAATTCATTTCTGCCAGCAATATTCTTTGATGTGAGAATGAATTTTGTGATTGATTTTATTTTTAATCCTCCTTCTCGCTTATTTGTAGAAGTCATTAATTACCAGTGAAATCATATCCAATTACAGAGATATATTTTGGTTGGTCTGCTCTCACCAACCTATTTGAAAGCACCAAAGAACAGAATTGATCAAGGTGAGAGATTTTAAATGAGAAGCTGTGCATTGGCAATGTGAGGTGGGCAGTTTGAGAGTGTTGAGAAAACTTTCTGAGTCAAGAACAGGTCACTGACAGCAATAAATGACTGCAGCTCCTTAAAAATGACTAGAAAAGATAATGGCATCTTCTGCCTGAATTTGCTCTCAGCAGGGCACACGTTTGATCTGCACATTTATCTCCAGCTTGCAGCTTTTATTCTGAAGCATGAGGAGAGCAGCAATCTCCCCTCCCTGAATAATCAGACACAAGTGAGCTCCCCACAGAACTCACTGGATCAGTCAAGGTCTCCAAAGAAAACTGATGCAGAGAAAAGGGGTGAGGTGAGGAGAGAGGGGTTCTTTGGGAAACAAGAGTGCCCAGAAATCCCTCTCCACTGAGAGGAGACAGAGCCTCTCTCATTCACAAAAACTTCAAATGGATCTTCTCTGTAGGAGAAAAAATACTTTCATACCCTAACAAGATTATAGCAGATTATAACTATTTTTTTTTTCAAATTGGCTCTTAATAAATCCTCTTAAATGAAGAATCCTCATTTGGCCTACAAAAAGCTGTGGCCCTAAAAATCAGAAATTCAAATGCCTGGTGCTTCTGGCAGATCCTCACCTGCACAATGAGCAGTGGCCAGGGCCAGCTCTGGGGACTCAGCAGGGGCAGCCACCTCTGCCATCCCTGGGGACACCTGCAGGAAGGTGGGGCTGACCCTGAGGAGGGCACAGGATGTGAATGTGGATTCCAAGGGATTCCAAACACTCAGCACCTGTTTCTGTGGAAAAGGACACAGTGTTTGGGTTCCCTGTGTGACAGGATCCGTGTGGCAGCATCCCTGAGGACACCTGGGGCAGGCAGACATTTCTGAAATCCATGGATGTGCTTCCCAAAACTCATATCCCAGACTTTGCCTACCCAGTCAAGAGTGAAAATCCTATTTTTGCTTTCCCTTCACACAGACATGGCATTCTTTGTTTGGATGAACAGGTACTATAACGTGTATTATAAACTTGTATGATCCTGATTCACTGGCTTTGCATCCAAACACACAGAGATCATTTCAGAAACCTTCCTGTGGTCAGCACTCCACACCTGGCAGGCAGATGAGCTGCTCACTTCAGCAAGGCAGGAATTTCTCTCATCTCATAGAAAAAAAATCCAAATTCAAACGGGGTTTGAAGTGTTTTTGTCTTTTCCCCCTGGCACTGTCTGAATTACCTTTTCAAATGCTAAAGAGCAGAGACACACAGTAAAGCATTTTCTTAAGGAAGTTCCTAACAAAGTTCAGGCTCCTGGTAACTCGTTAGACCTAATGAAGAAAAGTCCTTTAAAAATAAGTAAAAATTAGACAACAGGAATTGCTGCCAGGATAATTTATACACCAGAAATTTCCTTTCCTCCCAGGAACAGCCTGTTATAAAGAAAGGACAGCTCAAACCCACAGCTCTGCTGCACGTCTGCAACATGAAAACCTCACCTGGGCTTCATTTCCAGAAGCAGAACAGAGCTCCAAGGCTGTCCCCAAAACCCAGAACTGGCCTGAATGGAACACCAGATCCACAACCAGCTGGGTTTCCAAGTGTCAGCTGCCATCAGAATTCTTGTGTGGTCATAGCTGGTAACTAAGGCAAAGGAAAACTTAAATCCAAAACTTTGCCTGCCCATTTAAAAGTGAAAAGTAAATCTTATTTTTGCTTTCCCTTCACACAGACTTGGCATTCCTTGTTTGGATGAACAGGTACACGTGTATTATAAACTTGTATGATCCTGATTTACTGGCTTTGCAACCAAACAAATCCAGATCATTTCAGATCCTTTGACTAGTTGGAGTCATCATTTCTGAACACGGGTGATCCAAATTAAATACTATATTTTGGGTGGCTTCAACACAATTTTATCTATTTCAATTGAATGGCATTAATATTTCCTTTCTCTATTCCTGTCTTTCTCTACCCCTAATGATGTCTGCTGACTATCATGGTTATTTTGATGTTATGCTGTGCTTTTAAAAGTTTTATTAAAATGGTGAGAAAGCAGATATTAAACAAACCTGGCTGATTAATAGATAAAAACTCAATTTCACAGGCTAACTTCATCTCCCTCCTCTGCTGGGGCTTGTGTGTGTCAGCAGCTCAGACCCAAACTAACTTTTATACCCAGAGATTTTTTTTAGGGGGAAAAAACCCCACAAATTTCAGATGAGTTTTTCCAGATCCAAGAGGAAAAAATACATTAGGAATAAAACAAAAAATCCCAAAGCATTTCCTCTTGTCTGCAGCAAACACAAGACCCACCCCAAGCACTTTATGCCGTGGCACAACCAGGAGGAAGCTCATCTTCCCTGCCACATTTCCTTGGGGACTCTGAGCACTCAGCCTGCACTGCCATCCACGCTCCAGCACTCCAGCAGGCAGAGGGAAAGGGATCCAGAGGGATCCAACAGGGTAAGTGTCAGCCAGGCACCTCCCCAGCTCCTTCTGCATTTTTGCCATGGTTCTTGTTTCTGTTTGGGTTTAGGTTTCTTGCTGTTTCTGTATTAAATCAGAAGAGATCATCTTTTCCTTAAGTATCACTTACCTTTTCATAGCCAGCTGTCATAGTCTGTCCTTCCAAGATGTTTACTTGGGGAAAAAGAGCTCCAGTAGATTTCTTGAAAATGCACGGATGAGTATCTGGATTCAGAGCAAAGATACTCAGAATAGCTCACTGAAAAACAAACAAAAAAAAAAAATAGGAGAGAGTTAGGATGAGCATTTCAGCTTCAGAAAGAAAGAAGATTTTCAGGCATTTACAATTATTCAATCCCTTAAGCTTCATTTTGAAAGCTGGTTTAAACACACATTTTTAACACTAGATCTGTGCAGATATGGAAGCAGAACAGAAACCTTTGCCTAAAACTAAACTGGTTTTTCCCATCATCTCCTGGTGACATTCTGTCCCAGAATTTTGATCAATAATATTTTTTGTACAGTTATGAAGGGAAAACAATGAATCAGAGAGGAAAGGAAGAACTGTGCTCTGTCTACAGTGTTTGTGCTGAAGCTGGAGAGAGTGGTTCTGTGGGACAGACAGACAGCTAAAGATTTTATTGCAGAAATCTAAATCTGGGGGAGAAATAACTGCTGTGGTTCTGATGCCTGGAGAGGCTACCTGGCACAGAGGCTAGACAGAATTAAAGGAATAAAGTAGGCATTTATTAAAAAGCCTTCAAAGGAGACACCTTGGGCAGTAGAGGAGTCTGGCCAGGGCTACACCCAGGATGGACACAAGATGGATGCCTGGTCATGAGGTTTCCCACTTTTATAAGTTTTGGTCCATTTATACATTGAGGTTTAAAGCCAGGGGTCAAAAAAATATGTGGGAGACTGGACAGAGCAATGCACGATATGACCAATATGCATTCTCCCTTTATTGTCACAAGATGGTCGGTTAAATACAGTTTCAGATAGTTTATACTAACAGCTGCTCTCTAATTGGTATTTGGATACAAAGGAATGTAAACAGTCTAAACTTTAAGGCTGTCACGGTGAAATTGCTATAACTATACTAATTAATATTAAACACACCTTAATGGAATTTTCTGCTGCGCCACAGCTCTACTCACTACTAATTAGGCCCGACTCTGAGGCCTAGCCCAGGATAGCTCAGGCCCAATCCTAAAGTAAATTGTGCCCTTGCTCTTTAAGAAATTTTGCTACAGGGGTTAATTGTCCAATTACAGCTTCAGGTTAATCCTCCCAGTTTGCTCTCCTCAATTCCTTGTTGTTTGCACTTTTGGGCCTGAAGCTGCAGTGGTGTCCTTGGGCTGGAAAAGGATTGTTTTGTCTGACTGAGCTGTGAGGAGAACTGGGCAACACTCGATATGAAGTTCAGAGTTACACACCAAGGCAGCACAGAATCTTGAAAATAAGAAAGCTAAAACTTAACATCTCTTAGAACCATGCTCATTGTGAAATGTGGGGTTGTGTTTGGTGTCAGGTAGAAAAAGATGGCCTTTGTAGTTATGGTTGTGAAATGTGTGGAAAAGGCCATAGGGTAATTATAAAAACATCTGTTTAATGAACAAAATGGAAAAAGCACGGAAAGGGGCTTTGGAAGGAATATTTTCCTTGCTTCTAAGTGAATCATGTGAGCCTATAAGGTTTTTAATAGAAGGTTTGAACTATAGCTTTAGCATATAAATATAGAAAGGATTGTAATCACCCAAATAGAAGGAAGGGAGCTATTCCAAACTAAAATTAATGATCCTGGGAAGAGGAGATGGACCAGCACCTGGAAGCTGGAAAACTGATTTATAGTCCTAAAAAGGAAGACTGAATCTCTCATCTCTGGTGTTTTCTTCTGAAGAAGGAAATCTGGATGCCACCACCACTAATTTATGTCCTGGGAACCTCATCATCACAAGATGTTATTTCTGACCTCACTGATTTCACACCTTTTGAAGTATAGAAAATTTAACATCACCAATAGAAATTGATCACAATGGGTATAGAAATTAGATTTCAAAAATAGAAATTAGGAGGAAACTAGAAAAAAAAAGTTGCTGAGAAGTGCTTATAGAAAATCTCAATAAATACCAGCAGAAAATGAACGGTCGGCGTGCAGTTGGAGGGGAAACCCCCACTGTACCCAGCGCTGTTTGCTCACACTTTACCATTCTGTATTAATTAACAAATTGATTGCTGCTTGATATATTGGCCGAGTCAAGCTCTTTATTTATACCACTCATAAACCTCATTATTGTTGTTTGTGCAGTTGGAGATGGTGCTGCTGGCCGTGCTGGGCTGTGCCCTGCTGTTCCCCAGGGTCCTGGGTGAGGATTGTCCATCCCCCTGCAGCTGCTGGTCGCTGGGGCAGGCGTGGGGGACACGCGTGGACTGCGGCGGCCGCGGGCTGGAGGCCCTGCCCGCCCTGCCCCGCCTGACCCGCAGCCTGCACCTGCACAACAACAGCCTGGCCTCCATCCCCGCCGGAGCCCTGGACAGCCTGGGCCACCTGCAGGAGCTGGAGCTCGGGGACAACCCCTGGCACTGTGATTGTCACATCCTGTACCTCAAGCTGTGGCTGGAGGATTTCTCCATGCCCGCGCTCGCCCAGCTCCGGTGCGCCAGCCCCGCTCACCTGAGGATGAAATCCCTGGGGCAGCTGTCTGGGAATGATCTGGGTGTTTGTACCAGGCTTCTCCCAACTAAGTGTCTGCAGTTCTTCTGGAGAGACCTCGCTTTAATTGCTGGGGTGCTAATTACCTTTATTTTAGTGGCGTGGGCTCTGAAGCTCTCCAAGAAGTTGGTCTGCCAGCTCATCCTCAGGGGCTGGCGGCTGAGGAGGAACTTCCCCAAAACCCAAAAGATCCAGTGAGCTCTGCCCTGCCACCAGAGACAGAAACTTCAGACTCCTCCACAACCAAAAAACAAGAGCACTGGTAATACTGGTCTGCATAGTCAGTGCTGGAAAAGCTCAAAGTCTGGGTGCTCAGGCAAGCTGGATTTAATTTTCATCCAAAAAGAAGCTTGGTGAGGTTTGGACAGGCAAGTTTCACCCTGCTGCCATCTACTCATACAAAGGAGCAGTTTCCACATTTTTAAAAATCATTTCACTTAATGTTTTCCCACTGAATTCTCAGCTCTTATGGAAGAAGATTTACACCCTCACATCCTACACTTTTTAACATATGGAGATGAACCCCAATTGTGTTATTTTAAGAACTCTTTCCTCACTCAGGCCCTGTGAGTTTACAGCCCATCACCATCTCTCAGTGTCCCAGTGGGCTTGGTAGGACCATTCCTGTGTGCAGAACAACTCTGCCAGATCTTCCTCAGGTTCAGGAGCTTCCTACCACCAAAACCACCGAGATTATACAGACCAGACACTGAATAGATCCCTTATTGAATACAGTTATATATGGACTGGTAATGAGAAGCTAATCAGCTAAATAATTTTGGATCTGATTGAATTTCCTGAAGGGTGAACAATAATAAAGCATTCTATGTGAAACCGAAATAATGGATGCTTATTGAACCTTCATATCAACCCAAATCTGATTTCTTTCATGATTCTAAACATTTCTGATTAAATTTCTGAGATATTTCCAGAACTTTTCCTCTGGAGATAATTCTAGAATATTTCCCCTGCACTGAGCTTTTCAGTTTTTTAAAAGACAGCCACCATTCTGTACAAATGCAGAATATTACAGAAGAAATGCACTCTGCCATCCCTCATGGAATTTCCTACATGATATTTCTTGTTTCCCCAAAATGCAATAAATCATTAACACTAAAAGCTTATCCCTCTCTCCTGTGCCTATACACTAGATAAGCATAAAATCATAAACTGCTTTACAACATGGCTTCAATAGTAGAAATATTTTAAAAATGAGCAATTAGCAAATATTTCTGCTTACACCAACCAACACATCAAATATTTTAAAAATGAGCAATTAGCAAACATTTCTGCTTACACCAACCAACATCAAATAAGATGCACAGAATACAGGAAAAAAATAATTGAGGGAACTTTACTGTCCTTATAAGAAGAAAGAGGAGGGAATCTCTTCCATGGCAGCAGTTCCCATTCTACCAAAACAGCATTGTATTTATAACTTTTCATCCATTTGGGTTTTATCTGAAAAAAAAAAACCAACCCTCTGCACAGGGGACAGCTGGAACCAACTGAGGGCTCAAAAGCAGCACTCAGTGTTTATCTGGCAGGGCCACTGTGTCATGCTTAAGCCACACATTCCATCAAACTGCATAAATAACACCACAGTGTCTAACAGTGTGCAAAGGCAGGAAAATACATCAGCTATCAAAATAAAACACGCAGGCAGAACTCCCAAAATGGGTTTGGAACACCCCAGAAACTGTCACTGCATCCTGCCTGCCAGGGGCAAGCTGGTGGCTGTATCTGCTTGCACAGAACACAGGTGTGACTGCTGGGAAAGTAATAAATAAACTAAACTAAACTAAACTAAACTAAACTAAACTAAAATATATATAAATAAAATAATTTTTAAAACAAAATAAAAATAAAAATAAAATCAAATAAAAATATATAAATAAAATAATTTTAAAAACAAAATAAAAATTAAAATAAAATAAAATAAAATAACCAAACCAAAAAATAAATAAAATAAAATAAAATAAAATAAAATAAAATAAAATAAAATAAAATAAAATAAAATAAAATAAAATAAAATAAAATAAAATAAAATAAAATAAAATAAAATAAAATAAAATAAAATAAAATAAAATATCCTGAGGTTTGCTTCCACACTGGTCAGGACCAGAGTCAGCATTATTGACTAAAACCTCACTGTAGCACACAGAGAAGGTTTGTGTGAACAGCAATTCTGTGTAGACTGAAACTCAATTAACATGAAGAACATTTGCAGGTTTCATTTATTAAATAGCATGGTATGTGAATCACCTTTTTGCCTATAAATTCTCTGTATTTTGTTAACACAGGAGCAAACAGCATTGCTCAAGCTGAATGACTTGTGTTCAGCTCCCTGCTTGCTTTCTGCCAGGCTTTAGTTAGAGTTTATTCCAGGTCTGTTGCTGGAGCTCATGCACCAGAGCAGTTTGCAAGGCTCCATCATCACAAAATGCTGCTCTCCTTTGTGCTACAGGGCCACCATCCTGACACAACGTGATTATTATCATCAACGTGCTAACAGTCAGCTCTGGAGCTCTGTAAAACACAAGGCAGCTCATTCCCTAAGAACCATCCTGTCTGAGCTCAGAGCAGGCTGGATAAAACAGCTCAGATCTGCCCAATGAAATAAAACAGCTCAGATCTGCCCAATGAAATAAAACAGCTCAGATCTACCCAAAGAAATAGAACAGCTCAGATCTGCCCAAAGAAATAGAACAGCTCAGATCTACCCAAAGAAATAGAACAGCTCAGATCTGCCCAATGAAATAAAACAGCTCAGATCTGCCCAAAGAAATAAAACAGCTCCAATCTACCCAACAAAATAAAACAGCCCAGATCTACCCAAAGAAATAAAACAGCCCAGATCTACTCAATGAATAAAACAGATCAGATCTACCTAAAGAAATCAAACAGCTCAGATCTACTCAAAGAAATCAAACAGCTCAGATCTACTCAATGAATAAAACAGATCAGATCTACTTAAAGAAATCAAACAGCTCAGATCTACCCAACAAAATAAAACAGCTCAGATCTTCCCAACGAAACAAAACAGCTCAGATATACCCAAAGAAATAAAACAGCTCAGAGCTACCCCAAGAAATAAAACAGCTCAGATCTACCCAAAGAAATAAAACAGCTCAGATCCTACCCAAAGAAATAAACCAGCTCAGATCTACCCAAAGAAATAAAACAGCTCAGATACACCCAAAGAAATAAAACAGCCCAGATCTAACCAAAGAAATAAAACAGCTCAGAGCTACCCAATGAAACAAAACAGCTCAGATCCGCCCAAAGAAATAAAACAGCTCAGATCTGGCCAATAGAATAAAACAGCTCAGCTCTGCCCAATAAAATAAAACAGCTCAGTTCTGCCCAATAAAAGTGGCTCTGCCCTGTGGAGTCCAACTGTCTGGCTTTGCATCACTGATGTCACTCCTCTGGGTGCAGCCACTGGGCTGGCTGCTGAAGTCAGCTGCAAATACTCTTTTCTGCACCAGAACTGGAAGAACTGAAGCACTTCTGCTCGTTTATAAGGCAGGAGAATTTTCCAAACCCAGGAAGAAAATAACAGCAGGATTGCCCTCGGGCAGCAGCAGCTGCTGAGGTCACTGGAGCTGCTGGGGAAGCACAGCAGGAGCAGGGAAAGTCTGGGCAGGAGCTGCCCAAAAGATGCCAAGGGTGGAGCTGAGCAAGTGGGAGAAACAGCAGCATGATTTATACCTGAATTACAGGATTTTACTCTCGCTGCCAACACTGAAATATTAACAATATCAGCACTGAAATATTAACAATTCCCACCTAAGGACTCCTTTGATGGTGCTAGGCTTACTGCAGTGCTCAGTAGTGCTAATTTTATTTCTCTTAATGCCTTTTCTCGCCAGATCACAAAACAATTTCCCAAAGTGCTGCAGCTCTTTTGCTGGGACCCACGTAAATATTTTGCCATTACATTGACTCCAATGAAATTCAGATTGCACTCAATAATGGGTGTGTGACAACAAACTGCTCCAGTTGCATAATGGCCACACGGCTGCTATTTATACTGAGCTCCTTCCCAGGGGCAATTTGCTCCTGACGTGGCCTCTCCAGTGCCTTCCCCAGCAGCACATCCCAATGTTTATCCCAGTGATGTCACAGTTACTGCCTGACCTCATCTTCATTTTAGGCAAAAGAAATGGGATGTGCCTGGCAGAGTTTTGCTCAGGTTTCATTTGACAGAGTTTTGCTCAGATCACTTTTGGCTTGGCTTGTCTCACCAGCAAGCATCCAGTTCTCTTGCAATCCAGAGTTGTTAAAATTGAACGGTGCTGGTTTGCATCAGGATTGAAAGTGGATTGAAACCTCTTCCCCCAGAATGCTATTAAAGAATAGGGCTACAGAAATACAGAACATTCATCTTAGTCCAAGGGGAAAAAATTCAAATGAAGGCCTCTCTTAAATGACCTTGATCTCTAGGGAAGGGAGTGTCAGCAGGGATGGATTGCAGCCTCGCTTTTCTCCTTGAATCATCTTTCTTGTCTCCTCTTTAGGGGTCAAAAGGGTTTTACCTCTCAACTAATCATTCCTTTTTTGACAAGGATTCATAGATTGCCTCTTATGGCCACGGGGAAGGACTCTGGAACGTGACACATCCAAATAAAATCGACCTTTGCAAGTCAGCTCTCAGCAGGGCACAGCAGAGGAAGGCCGTGGCAGTGGCCACACCACCAAAGGTTGCCCTCAGGACAGCAGAGCATTTAGAACTGAGGGTATTTTTGACTTCCCTGAGTTTGCAAGAACACTGCAAAACCCAGTAATTTAACGTGCAGCTGCACTTAGCAAAAGCTGGATTATGGAAAGACAAAAAATGAAACCAGCAGCAATTACAACCTGAAGGGAAGGGGCAATGAAAGAACACAAATCGTGCCAGCAAAAACTCAGAGCCCCCGAAGGGATTCCTTGGCCAGGCACTGCCTTGTCCGACTGCTCTGAAACTGGACCAACATTGGCACCTAGTGGCTGCAAAATTCGACAGGGACAGAAGTTCCCTGAAGTTTGTCACCCTTTCCAAGCCCTCAGTGATGGGCTGAGATTTCCCAAATATGCTGCCAATTACTGCCAGCTCTTCCCAGAGTTTCCAGACAAGTTTTCTGTCCTGAAGTGTCAGAAGGTGCACGACATAAATCATTTTCTATTGGCAGAAACCTGCAGTAATCATAATTCTGGAGACTGGGCGATATAATCTCCATTTGTTTCCTTCACTGTGATTAATCATTTTTAGATATGCCTAGAATTTTCTGGTGCTACAACTCCCAAAGTCACAGCTCAATATTTATATTGAAACTTGTCTGAGGTTTTATTTCTCCTGTTCTCCTAAAGTCACGATGAACTTTGATATAAATTCAAATTAGACTAACAACTTTGGTACTATGGCTTCATCGTATCAAAGTGTGATAAAACAAAAAAGAAAAGAAATGTATATTAGGTAAAACAAAATAATGAAATCAAATCCCTTTGTGGGTTTTTTCCCCTACCATTCCCCTCTCTAAATAATGTGCAGCATCATAATTTTTAAATGCCCATATATATTAAAACAACTTGAGCTCCCTCAGCAATCTGTACCAGGAAAAAGTTACCATCAAAAAATCCAACTGTTGTGACAATATCAGGGGACCCCAAACAGACACGAGGAGAATGAAAGCCCAGATTTTAGGATGTCTGATAAAAAGAATAAGCAGCCAGCAAACGCTGCAGATTTCCAGGTGTTTCTTTACTGAGTCTGTAGCACTTTGTGCTGTATTTCATGGGCACACAGCCTCAGGCCAGCTGGTAAAACCCAGTTCATGTGCACCCTGCTGCTCTGTGGGACTGGCTGCACTGGTAACACCAGGCAGGAATCCTGGTGGGTGAAAATGCTGTTAAAGGTACCCAAAACCTCCCTGACCCTGCCCTCCTGAAGGTGCAGCTCCAACCAAGGTGATGAGGGTCAGCAAGGAGCTCAGGGAGCTGCACAGACCCCCAAAATGAGCGGACTGGTGGTGAGGACTGACCAAATAAACCCAGGGGTTTGTTTCATCAGCCACTCCTCAGTGTCTGAGGCTGATTAGCAGAAATCAGTTCTGTAACTGGCATGGCTCTGAAGTGGTGTGTGTGTCCTCACTCCCCGTGAGATAAAACCCGTGCAAGGACTGCCTCTCATCCTCTACAGAGCACAGACAAGGAAAAAAGGATGGGTGACTAAGATTGATAAAAGCCTTCAGAAGCCAAGCAGAGGGGGATTTGCACTTCATTCATTCAGAAGATGATTAAGCTGTGCATATGAATATAGCATTTCAAACGACAAAGAGGCCAGTATCCACAACTGAGTCATCTGAAAGGAACTGGAAATAGCTGATGGTTTCTAACATTCAAAACGCCTAACTTGGAAAACTTCATGAATACAATTACAACTTTTTTTGTTCTTCCCAGCTTGTTCTGGAACTTGGCTGATAACAAACAGGACACCCGTGCAGGGTGAGGAGCACGTCACACATGACAAAGTTACACATGACAAAGTCACACTTTGCTGAACAGCTGCAGAACAGAAACCATTTCATTGCTAGCAGTCACCATGAGGGAGACATTTTCAGTTTTTCTCACAGCAAGGGTAAGTTCTGCAGGCTTAGAAGATGTACTCAATACAAATCCTTGGCTGGAGAAATCTTGGACACCTAATTCATCCCTGTTAATGTGTCAGTAATTTCCCTATAACTTGACAGTTCTGCTGCCACCTACAGAAAGAGAATGCCTTTGGTCCAGCCTGAGTACTCAAATCTCTGCTCTTGGCTGGAAGGTAACCATGGATCACCAAAAATATATATCCAGACCTGAAGAGGAATAATCATGGAGCCACCCAAAAATAGATGGATTTCAGAGGCAATTCAAGCCAACCTGGCCTGTGCTGGCTCAGAGATAATCAGGTTGCTCTCCTCCTGCACAACTACTTATGGGAGAATTTAACTCTCAGTCTTTGCCATAAAACAGTTTCATTTCACATTTTTATAACCTGAAACAATAAGAATGGAATTTAGCTGATCTTTGGTACAAAGAACGGAATGAAAAAAAGGCCTCTGTCAATGTATTTAATTAGTAAAGCTTATTCTTATTAGCATCTTGATTTTCCACATAGCCTAAAGGAGCACACCTGTTAAAGAGCACTTTGCTTTGTAGATAACCCAGATAGCAGTTAAAACAAGTCATTGCAGACTCTTGAGATATATTAATCTTAATACACAGAACCATGTGATGTGATAGTCACACACACCCATGTGCACATGTCAGACACGTAGCTGGATGTTAACAGTTCTAAAGTCGTTTCTCAGCAGCACAGGACCTGGCAAAGGGTGAAAAATCATAGCCCTGAGCCTCGGCCTGTGCCAGTGGAAACAAACCACACCCAGCCCAGACCTGAAAATGAAAAGCCAGCGAGGCAAGGCAGCTGCACTTCCTGGAAGGCTGGGTGCCAACTGCACCTGTTTATTTCTGTGAAAGGAATGCACGAACCCAGCAAAACCCAACACAACACTCTGTCACTCCGGCGAGGATGCGGAGCGACACCGGCGTGTGCGGACTCTCCGCCCGGGCAGTGATTAATGAAGGCTCAGCAGCAGCGGGGCCGCCAGCGCTTACCGGCCCGCACAGGATGGGCTCGGGGGCTGGACCGCCACACGGGGGACCTGAACCGGTCCGGGTGTGCCCGGGGCAGAGACCGATCCCGTGGCAGTGACTGATCCCGGGGCAGAGACCGACCTCGGGGCAGTGACTGATCCCGGGGCAGTGACTGATCCCGGGGCACCTACCAATCCCCGCTCGGTGCTGCCGGTCCGGGTGTGCCCGGGGCAGTGACCGACCCCGGCTCGGAGCCGTCACAGGCCCTGCCGCGGGCGATGCCGGGCGATGCCGGGCGGAGCGGGGCGGTCCCGGGGCGGTCCCAGGGCGATCCCGAGGCGATCCGGGGCGGTCCCGGCGCCGGTCCCGGACGGCCCCGACGCGGTGCCGGGCATATCGGGGCGGTCCCGGGGCGTTCCCGGGGCATTCCCGGGGCGGTCCCGGGCAATCCCGGGCGGTCCCGGGGCGGTCCGGGCGGTCCCGGCGCGGTCCGGCGGCGGGCGCTGCGCAGAGCCGGCTGCCCTCGGCCGTAGCGCGGCCTCGCCATGCCCGGAGCGGCCGCGCTGGGCGCCGGCCCCGAGGCCGAGGAGAGCTACGATTTCCTCTTCAAGCTGGTGCTGATCGGCGACGCCAGCGTGGGCAAGACCTGCCTGGTGCAGCGCTTCAAGACCGGGGCCTTCTCCGAGCGCCAGGGCAGCACCATCGGCGTGGACTTCACCATGAAGAGCCTGGAGATCCAGGGCAAGCGGGTGAAGGTGAGCGGCGCTGGGCCCGGCCGGGCTCGCTCCGAGCCGTGCCCTCAGCAAGGGCCCCGGGCCCGGAGAAGCGAACGGGCCCGGGGGCACCGAGCGCGGCCAGGGCCGGGGGCAGCGGCTGCGGTTCCGCCGAAAGCCCCGGGGCAGAGCCTCCCTCAGCCGGCCCTGCGCTGCTGCAGCAGCACCTCTGCCCTCTTCCCCCCTTCCCCTGGCCGCGGTGTGTTTACAAAGCTCAGCTGGGCTGCCGTGTTTCCAGAAAGGGATGTGGAACTGGCAGATTGAGAGAAGGTTCTTAAATTAGGCGTGTTATTATCTTAAGACACTGTTTACAGGGTGTCACAGGAAGTGCCGTTTTTACGGTTCTTCTTTATAGAACCAATAAAGTCTAAATTTGACATCTTATTTTTCTTTTTTTTTTTTCTTTTTTTCTTTTTTTTTTTTTTTAATGCTGGAAGAAATCAGCTGGTTGTTAGGGTTAGAAAGAGCCTAGGATGTGTACCCAGTGGATCTGTCCTCAGATTCTCAGTGTCACAGATTCCCTAAGACTGTGCTCACCCTCTGAGCACAGGAGTGCAAGTGAACAGTGGGGAGAAAATGTTTAAAGCATCTGTGGTTTAAACATTTACAGCAGATCCTTTAAACTGGGATCAATCCCTTCACCAGCCCCTCCAGAATGGGGTCGTACAACTATCCTTACCCTCAATCAGACTAAAAAGCATTTAATTCAATCACTGCCTGGAGAAAGATAATGAAATTGTAAAGCTTTTGGTGACACACAAATACAGGGATGCGGTCAAGTTTTGGCCTGTGTTTACCAAAGTAGGTGTCAAAGGGTTGGTGTCAAAATCCCCTGTTTGTGGTTTTTTTTTTTTTTTTTTCTTATAAATTAACGTCGGTGAGCAGAACATTAAGGTGAGAAAGTTGCAGAAAACAGAAGAACTGAAGCCTCTCTTTTATAGGAAAGGAGAGGGATTAGCAGTTCCACACCCAGCAGCAATGTTTATTTTCTTGTTAGTGTCACACCTTTCCCTTTCACGTCTGGCTGGAGCTGAAAAGCAATCTCAGGTTTTCTGTTTGAGCTGTCAGAACCTCTTCCACACTCTCTGGCAAGTGAGGAGTGGGGTTCTCCTTTAAGGTTGAAACCTGCCTCCATTTAAATGCCGAGCACATAGAAAGTGACAAATGTGTCTGTTCCTGGTGCCAGGAGCACCCCAGGAAATCAGCCAAACTTTCTAGGTGTGCTTTTTCATATTGTCACTGCTTACACCTGAATATTCCTGGATTAATAGCCTATCTGTAACAAAACCTGTGTGTTATTTCTAAGTATTTTATTAAAAACAAGTAAGGAAGTGCAAGGTCTTGAAGCTTTCTTTTTCTTTGGGTTGTTTTGTACTTCCACTTAGAAAAGAAAAAGAGGAATGCACATATTGAAGAAGGGTATTTTAAGTATTATTTTAGGGAAATTAATCCAACAGTCTTGCTGATTTACCTTACAGATACTTTTGTCATCTGCTGAGTCAGGGACACAGCCTGAATATGAAAGCATTTGCTTGAAGGGATATTTTTTTGTTGGGTCTGTTAAAGTGTAGGAGGTGTGTGAAGTTTAAATCAGACTTTTCCAGTTGGATTGAGATTTCAGAGCAGCCCATCTAACCTGGGTTAGGTTTGCTCAGCATGCTCGTGGAAACAGGGAATAAGGAAGCATTTTCTGACACTTTTTTGAGCACCCTTGCACACACTACTTGCACTTCTTGCCTTACAAAAGCAGCCCAGGTAATTGTCTGCTGCTTTCATTTCTTTAGGGATTTATGCTACTCAAGACAGTATTGTTTTCTATTTAGCAAATGGTGCAGGAACGAGAAAATTCCTATTTTTATAATGTTTTAGAGGCTCATCTTTAGAAGTTCCTTCAAAGCAAAGTGTCCACAAAAAAAACCAGGGAGCTCTTGAACACCACTTGTTCCACTTCCCCAGTGGCCTAAACTTCATTTTTAGTCTGGCTAAGGGCAGTATTGCAACCCAACACTTATTTTGAGATTGAAACAAACAATTTAAGGTTAAATGTGCCCCTTTCTGTTTCAAACTTCAGATGTTCCCGTCACTGTTACATAATATTTCTGAAACATTTGGAACTCAAGGATTTTAGGTCTCACTTTCCTTTGATGTGCTGGTTTTTGGTGGTTTTTTTGGATCCAAGGGAAAAGATGCCTGTTGGAATACTGAAGGTTAAGGTGCTGCAAATAACTTTTTTTTTTTTAATTATTTATGAAACTTGAGGTTTTCCTTGCACCTTGAAGCTGTATTCTTTCAAGTGTCTCACGTGGTGTTCCATGCACTGCTGCAGAAGCTGACTACACTTCATATAGAAAGAGATCAGCTTTATGAAATGTCTGCAGGCTGTCTTCATTTAAAGAAATGTTCTAGTACATGCTGTTTGAAATTGTGGCATACTGCTTCCTCTAAAAGACATCCTTCCTGCCTGGCTAAATCCTAGAGTACAGACTGCAGCGCCCAAAAGTTGGTCTCGTTAATCACCCAAAAGTGTTTTAAAGTGGTGTTAATCACTTAATGCATAGTGATTAAAGTCCTATTGATAAAATAATTACTTGTTCTTTGAGTGAGAGGAAAAATCTGGCTAACGGAACAAAAACGTTTTATAACTGTTATGTCACTGTAAGAAAAGATATTTATAAAATGCTGGAACTGGGATTTTACATAATGATAGGCAAGGACATTCCTAAGCCCAAGTCCATAAATCATGGTTAGTAATAACAAAAGTCTTTTTCTTTTGATGAATTGCCTCCTGTGAGCTGATTAATTGTCTTTAATGTCTACTTTATGCTGTCATTTCATAGTGTTTTACATAAAGTATTTTTTCCTCTGTGCCACAGTGTTTTTCTCCCTCAGCATAACTTTCAGAAAGTAGCAGGAGAGAAGGAAGAACAGTGGAAAACACATTCCTTTTACAACAAACACTTCTTTATGTACCATTGCACTTCTTCATTTCCAAGCTTTTTCAGCCCATATGTTATCAAGATTATTGGCTTTGATTCAGGCCTCCTGGCTGTGAACTGTGTTCCTTTCAGCATGGCCCAAAATGTATTTTTGTGTCATGATCTGGCCAAATTGCCAATAACACAAAGTTGGGACTCGTTAACTGGCCTGTCTCCTGACTGGGGATTTCATAACTTTGCTACACAGATAAAAGCAGAGCTCTTGGAAGGAATATCCTTTGCTATCCAGAGGAAAATTGAGCTCTCTGTCAACTCCTTTGATGCTCATAACCTGGAGCAAATAGGAATACTACATTCCCAAAAAAAGGGATTCCTCATTCTCTGAAAATTGTGTAGAAAAACATTTGAATGGAGCAGTTTATCCTGTTCTGTCTATGAATATCACTTTAAATTAAAATACACTGCCGCAGAGATGTTGCTTTTGGCAAAAAACTGCGTGGATTAAGTTGCAAGGCTGTTTCAATAAATGTTTTTAGGAGCAAGTGTTGTGATTTGCCAGCCTGCAGGAATGTATATTATTGTTTGCCATTTGAGATGACAGGATTCAGACACAGTTGGTTAAGATTCATTTTGCACAATCTTTAGGTCCAGTGTTTCACTGCTGGGAATTTCTTTAGAGTGTTGCTGCAAAAGTGACATTTCTATTTTTGTAAAGGAAGGTATCAGCTGGAGGATGTACTCAGTCATTATTTATGCTGCTCCACAGGCAGAAGTACACCTGGACTCCTGTGATACTTTAGAAGAATCAGGAAAGTACTTAATAAATTATGTAGAAAGTGAGGGAGGGAGAAATTATTCAACGTGTCTTGGGGCCATCTGTTAAGCATTAACCTTTGATAAACAATATGTTTATCAATGCAAGAAGCAGCCACATTTGCCCATTAGATAATGAACATTTCCTGTGCTCTTTGGCCAACCTGTCACTCACCATCTTCAACAGTTTTTCTGTTTCAGTAGTTCAAAATCTGCTTTCTGTAAGCCTGAGCAGACATGCCAGAGTGATCCTCCAGAGAGCCTCCATGAATTTTACCACCTTCTGTTTTCCAATTGAAACACTCCTTGGTTCAGATTTTTTCTGCTCCTCTCACTGTCCATTATGTACCACCATGAAGAGTGTGGCTGTCCAAAAAATTCAAAGCTAAGAGCAGAACAAAATAACCAGGTTTTTGTGAGTAAATGAGCATTTAGCACGAGAAAGGTTGCTCCTTTACTCTACCATATTCCTTCTGAGCAGTGAGTTTTTATTCCCTGTTCTTTATTCCCTGTCTCTTTTGCTCCTAGCAGTGGTTCCCCTGAAGGCCTGCCCCCAATCTCTGATTTCATAGGTGTTTTTAATTAGTAGTTTCAGATGAATTCAGCACAATTCTCCAGCAAGCCCAGCTTCTCTCTGTCTTTCTTACACCAAAGGAGTTGCCAAAGTAATTACAAAATCAGGAACTGCTTTAAAAGGTTACTGAGTGACAGATGTGGCTGAAGCACTTAAATCAAGGAAATAAATAATTAAGAACTTTGTGTCATTTACAACATATGTCTTACACTTGTACAATACAAAAGAATACATGAGCATATCTTTTTTACTGACCTGTGGCTAGTACAGTTCTTTTGGTATTTAAATTTTAACTTAAACTGAGGGACTTTGGAATGAGAAATACTAAGACTACCTTTTTTCCCCCAAGAGTTTTCAATTGTCATTTTAAGAGTTACATGCTTGTAAATATAGTTTAACAGAAATACTATATAAAACTTGTCCTATGCACAAGCTGGTTAAAGTTATAATTGTGATTGGTATTTTTGTATAGTTGTCATAGTTCTTTTTCAGTAGAATTATGTGAAATTTATCTCTGTAGACCTGCTGGAGAAAATAGTGTTTACTTAGCATCAGAACTGGTATTTTTTTATAATTATTTAGTAATTATAAATTAATTTATAATTTCTAATTATAAATTAAAAATATTTTATAATTACTTACATTATATTTTAACCATATCAGTTAATCAGTTAATCAGTTAATCAGTATCAGACTGATTAATGTTACATGGAAATATTTTTCTTAGAATTTCCTAAAGATGCTGTCAAGCAAACTAACTGTATTTTTCCTTTAGAAATACAAATTGTTTTACATTAAGTAATCTTGTTCCTAATACTTCCTTTCTGTGTCTGTAGTGTGTATTCTTAACGATATAAGACATTATTCACATTACAAACTATGTGACAAGGTTTTCAAGCTTCCAAACTGGGGGAGGGAATTGTTCTTAGCTCAGTCACTCTGCACATTTATTTACACCACATGAAAAGTGTAAGCAAAAACAATTTTACTTTTTAATTCAAATGTTTCCAATTTGTCTGTATGCACAGAATCCCTCAGGCCCTTCCCAAGAGCTGAGTAATCATCATTAGCCTTTTCTAGCACTTAACCTAATCAAGTACTGAGATGTAACAAACACAAAGGTCTGGTGGGAGACTTGGGTGCAGAGATCATCCATAAACCTGCCCCCAATTTCCTTGGCTCTGGTAATTGCTGGTGACTGCTCTGAACCATTCTCTGTTTCATTAATAATCATTGCTCTGTGGTTTTCTGAGTGCATTACAGTCCCTTCTCTGAGAACACTCTTACCAGAACTGAGAAGTCCTTCTCCCTTGGATTGATTCCCTTTAAGCTGTACATATATCAGCTGGGATCTGAGTGCTTGCTTAGCACAGGAAATGAGATCTTATCAGCACAGCCTTTTCCAAAGTGAAATTTGCTGCTCAAAAAATGCAGCGGAGTCAGAAGACACAAAGAAAATGCTACTGTGCTAAAGAAGTAAAAGGAAAAATGATTCTGTATTATTTGATATAAAATAGCACTGGCACATTGTGTTAAGTTGTTGACAACACTTTAAAATAAGGAGGTTCAGAGAGAGGGGAAGCCATGAATAAAAGGTCCATGCTATGGGAGGATTAAAAACCCCAGAAGTGTTTGCTTTTGTCCTGTTTCAGTGGAGATGCAGGATATAAGGAATGGCACAAAAAGACAAGCAGTGGTCTCTCATTTATCATTTGGGGATAGAGAAGTGAAAGTGCAACAGAATATAGATTTATAAAAGGAAATTCTTCCGTTTCAGTGTGACTATATATTGAAGCCAAGAGCTTTGGAAGATTCAGAAAGGATTAGAGATTTATATGGAGGATGAGAACATCCACAGTTACTTTAGATTAAAAGATCTTGGAATATAAGCCATCATGTTCCAGGACATTAGACAACCTATAAAACAGGAGGATTTACAAAGAAATTCCCTAGGAGCAGGATATTGTGTTTGTCCACTCTGAATTATTTGGTTTCTTCCTCTGGGAACATCTAGCACTGGGAACTCAAACTCTGATACCAGACTCATAATTCTTATGCTGCTGGATTTAGGCAAAGGTATACAAACCAAGCATTTCTACTTCCTGCCCAGATTTAGTGTGTGTTTTACCACCCAGAAAAGGACAGGTGATTAGACTGACCAGATCCTTGACTAGATTTATCAAAACCTAGGATTGCTGACATTTCATTTACACACTCTTTTATCTATATTCTTTTAATTGTCTCATATTTCCTTCTAAAACAGCATCAGTGTTCTCAGATTGTGTGACCACATCCTGCTCCCTTTGTTGCTGCCCATGGCAAAACCACAGAGGATGTGATAGCCAAACCCAGCTGTGCTTTCAGTGACTCACTGGGTGACCTTGGCTGCAGGCTGGCACCTTGCTCTGCTGCAGAGGGTGCCAAAGGGGTAGGGCTGGGCACACCAGAGAATTCCAAAATCTGCCACAGAAGGATCTCCCTGGCAGGAAACCAGGATCCCAACTGATGCAGGTACAAATTTTGAGCAGCCAAGCATAGATTACATTATATATATATGTAATTATTATATAGCTGCTTATATCAAGGTTCTCAAGCCTATACTGATCCTTACATCATGAACAAAAGGCTGGATAAACACAGGGCTAGAATGTGTTGCATACACAGGAGATTTGGGTCAAGGCCCTTGGATCAAGTCCTCTCTCTTGGCTGAGGAGAGCAGCTGCTGTGTGTCACCGTGTGCTGTGTGTGTCACTGTGTCCTGTGTGTGTCACCATGTCCTGTCTCACCGTGTGCTGTGTCCCCTCAGCTGCAGATCTGGGACACGGCCGGCCAGGAGAGGTTCAGGACCATCACGCAGAGTTATTACCGCAGCGCCAACGGCGCCATCCTGGCCTACGACATCAGCAAGAGAGGCTCCTTCCTGTCCATCCCTCGCTGGATCGAGGATGTCAGGAAGTATGCTGGCTCCAACATCGTGCAGTTACTGATTGGTGAGTTGGGAATGGCACTGCTGCTTTAATGTGGCCACGGGTTTTGTTTCTGATTGAAGTTCAGGTGTGTGCAATAGTCCCGATAGGAAATTTTATGAAAAGAGCTGATTTGCTTTGCTTTGATTGACTTCTGTTAAGAAGTAGACAGCTTTGAGTCCTTTGCACCTCATTTAATGGAGAACTGGGATGGCCAGGATTTCCCAGTTCTGAGGCACAGCTGCTGTGGAATTTCATTTAATTTCATTGCATTTAATTTCATTGCATTGCATTGCATTTCCTCATAAAGATCTTTAGGTTTCCAGGGCCCAGGGAAGCTCCATCGTAGCAAGCTGATGTGTTTTGGTGAGTTGGAACACACACACACTTCAGCAAACAAGGAATTTTGGAAGGACTAGAAGTTCTGCTTTCCAGCCCAAATGTTTTGGGCTCAGGTGTGGCTCTTTGGGCCTGTAGAGCTGCTAATACAACAGCAGTGCCATTCCAGATTTCCCTAGGAAGCAGCAGACAGCTGCTGTTTTCACAGAATGGTTGTAACTCCAATTTCTAGCCTATTCTCTTCTGTTAGGGTCTGCAGCCACCACTGTACAGTTACTTTTTCTGTTCTTTATGGGTAACACAGAAATAGAGGTTGGAAAGGGCTGGGGAGGTTACCCAGTCCAGCCTCCTGCTTGGGGCAAGGCCAGAGTCAGGTTGGTCGGGGCCTTTCCAGTCGCATTTTGAAAATCTAAAGAATGGAAATTGTTCAGCTTCCTCGGGCAACCTGAGAACCTCCTGCCAAATGCTTCCTGTGACACAAACAAGCCCTGATCAATCACTCTGCTGTTTCCTTTCCTTCCAGGAAACAAGTCTGACCTAAGTGACCTTAGAGAGGTTCAGCTGGAAGAAGCTCAGAGCCTGGCTGAACACTATGACAACATCATCTGTGCCATAGAGACCTCTGCCAAGGACTCCAGCAACGTGGAGGAGGCTTTTGTGAAGATGGCCACGGAGCTGATGATGAGGCACGGAGGGCCCATGTTCAGTGAGAAGAACACTGACAGCATCAAGCTTGACAGCAAAGACGTTGTGGAAGGCTGGGGGTGTGGTTGCTGATAAGAGCTAGCTGATATCCCTAGCTTTACTGGAATTTAGATGGTGCTTCACCCTAATGCTGAGTAGCATGGTAGCCATATTCTCCTCCTCCTCCTCCTCCTGTGAAACCAGCAATTTTGTAGAAGTTAGACACAATCCTGTTTGCTTCGGTGTCTTATTTTTAAAAAGGGACTTTGGAGAGGTAGTCCTAAAAGTCAAACCCTCTGAAAAACTTACTCAGTGTTTGTCCCCACCATTTTATTTTCTGCAACCTTCATACCAGTTACAAAAATGGAGGAAATGACTGAACTCGGTATTTTGGGGTGGGAAGAGATTTGGTTGGGGAAGAGGCTGATGCAAACCCCAAGGTCTGAGCATTTAGCATGGGTCTGGTGGAGGTCACTTTTGGAATAGGCAATCTTGACAGCATCTCTTCAAATCCTCAGCACTCCACAAGTGACCAGAAAGTGTCAGTGTTTTTAATAAGGGTATTTCAAGGGTCACAATAGCCAAGGTTTTGATGGCAGGACCAAATTGCAGTCGCCTGTCCTAGGGCACAGGAATTGCTGGTTGCTGTTGGAACAGGCCCAGGTGGGGGAGCTTCCCTCAGGTTTTGTTTTCATTTGAAGTCAGTGTTTTAGCAGAAAGCAAAACCAGCCTGAGCACTGTCACAAGCAGGATTGGTGGTGATTTAAAACAGCCTTGAGGAGAGGGAAGATTCATTTCATTTGCCTGTTGTTTGCACAGTGATAGCTCCTTTTTCCAAGTGGGAGCATCACTGAGATTTTGCCCTCAGGTCTCATCATTTCATTCCACAACTCAAGACCTGCACCACTGGAAAGAGGAACTGGAGAAACCTTGAACTGACTGTAGCCAAGATCTCTTGCCATGTGCCTAATGGTCAAACACAGGGTTCAAATTCTGGTCAGACATTTGATGTTGTGGTACCGGAGTGCATAAGTGGCATAAGTGGATTTGATTTTTTTTATTGGTTTTGTTTTTTTAAACCATCTCTTTAAATACTACATGGGCATATAATGGGGAAGAAAACCTCAGAGTAACTGAGAACTGCATGATTGCAACTCTTTGGTTGTGAGAAACCAGTGTCTCTTTGAGTGATTCCCTCCCAAATTCCCTTTGTACCCAAATGTTCCCCTCTCCCTATCACAAGTTACCAGTTCCTTTTCCTTTCTTTAAAACGCTCAGCAGGAAAAAAAATCTTTCATAGTGGATCAAAAGTCTACATAAAGTGAAATAGATTTCATAATCCAGTTCTTTCAGATGCAGCTCTGTAGAATATCTTGTAGATGTAGCTGAGGTACTGATGGATTCCTCTGCATTTACACTCTCAGGCACCTTACAGAAGTGGATTTGCAAAGAGAGCAGGAGCAGCAATATTTTTAACTCTGCAGATAAAGGTGTTTAGGGATGGCAGGTGATTTTTGCAATCCTGGTAATTTGAAGGAGTTACTTTTCAAAAAGCACTCACTTGAAGTCACTTGTCTCTTTGAAAAATCCAGATCAAAAAGGACTTGAATTGTTTTGCTACCAGGGCTGCACCAGTTTAGTCATCCAACATATCCAGTGTCATGAAAATTAGGACATGATTTAGGAAAGGGCTAATGGATACCAATTTTAATACTGCTGATCTTCCTGTAGCAAATGTTAAACCATTCTCTGCTCTTTCTGCTTTTTTAAACTGTGAGGTAGATAATGGAGGAGTAATGTGTGCTTTGTAGCCTGTTTGCTTCTAAGGGGTTACTTTTCAAATTTTATAGCTGTGAGAATGAAAAGGCCTTAAATTTTTCAACCAGTACAGTTTTCACAATTCTACAGATATTTTCTACAGCAGGGCAGGCTGAGCTGCAGGACTTGGTAGTGGTTTTGGATAGTTTGCCAGGATATTCCTGCTTCCAAAGATAGGAGGCAATAAATGTCCAACTAGACATTTGGGGATTTGAAATAGGGAATGAAAATGGGAATTTTCCATATCCTAGAGTTGTTGGTGTATTTCCTCTGTCCTGCTCTCAGGAGAAACTGTGAAGACAGTCCAGGCTAAAACTCAGTGCTGGTGACTGCATTTCCTCCTGCTGAGATCCTTCAGGTACAGAATATTTGCAAACATTTGGCTTTCTCTCATGACCCATTCCAGATTGTATCTGTGGGTGATGGCCCTGCAGTTCTGCTTGAACAGGGACCCCCAGAGGAGCTCAGCCCCCACCACCTGCAGGATTAGTGCCAAATTAATGCTGAGAAAAATCCACACGCATTTAAGAACAGTATTGCTACTTCTCAGACTGAAATCCACAGTTTACACAGTGACTCATCTTAAAAACTGGAACAAGAAGCAAAATGAACAGAAATCCTGCTTCCAGTGCAGCCAGTGAATGATTGTGTTTTTACAGTAGATGAAGAAGTGAGGAATTATTGATGCATTTTCTTTGTTTTGAGGTTTGTTATGTGAATAAGTAGAATTAGACCAGGCACTACACTTTGGATTACAGTTTGCCTGGGTGTATCTCTAAAACCAGGCTTGAAGGGTGAGGATCTGTCTGCAGGTCAGCCTGGTTCAGTCAGAAAATGTGCAATACAGCAGCAGGGATTTGTTTGCTGTACTTTCAATGAAGCCACCAATTCCAATTAGTTTTCAGTTTCCTGCAGAAAACTGAAATCGTGGCTTTAAATCAGTTTTGTCTTTTAACTCTTGGCTCTTCTGTGTTGTAACAAGTACAAGTTTGCATGCCCTCCTAACTGAGCAAAACAAATAGAAGAAGACCTGGTTTATTTATTTTTTTTTCAGAAGAAACATGAAAACCTGGTTTATTTTTTAGGTTAGCAGCTGGTGGTGCTTGGGCTGTCAGTAGTTAAAATTTATTTTGATTACCAAACCCTTCCTTGAGTTCTTGACCAGAAATAATCAGTAAATGTAGAGCTTTTCACTGCCCTGCTGAAGACTTTCTCAAACCTGGGACTCACACAGAGCTGTGGAATTCAGGCATTAGGAAGATTGTTGGTTTAACTCAATTAATCCTATTGCAACCAGAAGGATGCCTGGGTGAAGAGAGTGAGGAGCAACAAACCTGTGATTTACGGGTAAAAACCTGAATTTCAACTCCCAGGGTATAAATGGGCACTGATGTACATCAGGTGAATAATTCAGTAGTGCTTGTTCAGAGTTCACAGCATAAACATTTGCCAAGAAATCTGTTTACTGCCAGTTGAACATTAACAAGACTATGGTGCAGTAATT
The DNA here is from genome assembly GCA_910950805.1 of Acrocephalus scirpaceus scirpaceus. NCBI lineage: Eukaryota > Metazoa > Chordata > Aves > Passeriformes > Sylviidae > Acrocephalus > Acrocephalus scirpaceus. Next base: position 1,768,694 of record OU383782.1, read on the forward strand.
GCTTTTAAGCAGATCCCCTTGGCTGATCATGTATTTGCATTAGTATTTATCATTTCTTTTTGGCAGTACCAAAGTGTGCAAAAATATTACAAAAGCACGGGAGGGGACATTGATCTCTGCCTTGCAGCACTTGGGAGTGGAATGCAGAGGCAAATACTGAAATGAAACCATCAGCAGAATGTGGTTCCCAGGAGCCTTTGTTACCCTTTGTATTGATTTGAAGCTAATTTTATCTCCAGTTTCCCATCCAGGTCTTTTATCACGGATAGAACTTGTACAAATATTTATAATTATGTGAATATAAAACCAAATAGATGTCAGACCAGAAACCTGCTAATGTTTGCTTAGCAGAACAAAATTTGAGAAAAATGAGAGTGCTTAAAAACAGTGAAGTCCTGATGATTTTCTTACTCTCACTGTACCAGAAAACAGGTTTTTCAGGGGAAAAAATCTAAATGAAGCCCAGCTAAAACCACTAACAGCTTTCCTATCAACTAATACTGAGAGATTCCCAAGAACTTCACCCAAAAGTGGAGTTCTTGCTCCTTTTGGGTGCCTAGATTATCATATGTAAAAACAAGGGTTTGGAAAATTGTCCTTTGGACATGGCATGCAAACTTGTCTTGGAAGCTTGAAGACTTTTTTCAAAGTAAGCCAAGAGCTGAATTTACAGAGGTGAAAGCTGCAGACAGATGCCTCCCAAAGTCTTCAAAAGCATCTCGGTACCATTGCAAATAAAGCACAAAACTTGTGTGGAAGTGGTTTTGCACTAAATGGAAATAGTTATCAGAGAAAAAAAAATAATCATTAATGTGAAAGGCAGAGCATCCTGATTATTCTGCATTTTTCATGTTCATTTCCTGTTTCAATGCTGTGCATAAGTTAGATTTTTCCCTTTATAAATGATACGAAAATAGATAAAGTGTGAAAAGTAGTTTGATACTTGACAAAATAAATGCTTTCTTAAGAGAGTGATAGTATTGATGAGGAGAATAACTTTGCTAATAGAGTTTGGTGGTGCAGTAATCAGGGATTCCCCACGGAGCTGTGTTGGGATGGTGTGAGACACAAAAACCATTCCCAAAACGGGGGAAGCCAATGGGGGGACACCAGACCCTGCCCTGCCTGCCAGACAGAAAATAGATACACAGGGATGTACTGAGCAGGAGGTGAATTTAGTTCTTTGTAACTGTTTTTAAAGATTTCTGGTTAAATTTCTGATGGGCAGACGTGCTCTGTGCTGTCAGCCAGCTTTTCCCTCTTTGTGCCTCACTGACAGGTGAACAGCCCAGAGCTCCAGAGCAGGGAGCATCCCAGCCAGTCTGGCTCACACACACCTCCTGGGGGGAAGGTGACAATCTCTAATTCATATTGAATTCATTCACTGCATTCCAAAAATTATTTTGAAGGGTTTGGGTGATAACAGTGTTAAAATGGTTCTGCATTTTCTGGGACAAATCTGTTGCTTTCCAAGGTTTCTTCGAGAGATGCAGGCTGTACATTTCTAATCATCAGTAACTGTTTTTGCTTTTAAACTTTCTTATCACAATACTGACTAGATGATTTGGAATATGAGGAGACAAGGGAGCAAGCTTGCATACTACGGTAATTTTTTATACTTTACCTTCATCTATTTATGAATTTATTATGAAAAGTATTTTTAAACATGAAACCTGCTTTTGTTGTGAGTTTTAGCGAAGTAGTGGATACATTGTACTGTGTATCATTAAAAAGGTTTAATTAAAGTAAACATTTGGCAATTAATACCTTTTGTTGTTATTTTATGCATGTACCTTGTGGTGGTATATGATCAGAAAAAAAATCAATTTGAAGAAATTATGTATCCTATCCTACAGTGATGTTTGGTTTACTTTTACACAAGAGATGACCTAATGTACTTTTAATTAAACAAATGGTGCTGAATTAACTTCCTCTTATCCTCCCAACTCCCAGAAATGCATGCACTTTCCATTGTTCCCACTTAGCAAAAAAAAAACTCTCCAGCAGAGCTGTCTGCAAGACGAGGAATGAAACCCAAAACTCAGCGTTGGAGAAGTGCAAATAACTTTTTTCAGTGCTTGCAATTAAGTGTGAACAATGCAGTTACAACTGTACCTCCCCAGGGGAACGTTTAGATCCTGGATTTCATTGAAGTGCTGTCAATTAAACAAAGCAAGAGCCCTTTGTTTTGGCTTGGCTCGTTAATTTGAACGTCAGCAGATGGGTGTTTGTGATCCCCAGGAGCCACATCTCGAATTTCTTGGTTTGCGTTGTCTGCTGCTTCAGTGACAGCCTCAGGTATCAAAGAGGGGTTGTCAATGCCATGGCTGAGAGCTGGATCCTCACAGTGCTGGCTGGGGCCGAATTTTCAGTTAATTCTCTTTAAGGACTCATTTTTATACTGAAATTTGTACCTGTAACTGCCCTGGTGTGAGAGGGGAATAGTGCAGGTGTCCTGATTAACACCGACCAATTAACATTGGGAGGATTTTCACATTTATACTGCAGTTTCTACATCTGTGTGGGGAAAAAACCCCACTTTTCCCTTTCAATGGCTTGTTATAAATGCATATAATGAACACGTAGAAATTATTTCCCATTTCTGGGAACTCTCCCTGGAATTCTCTAAGAATGGGAAATAGTTGGGATACAAGAATTCTACACACACTACAACCAGTTTTCTTTTGCTGTGGTGAACTGACCTTTCATTATGTAGCTTATACCTGCAAAAAAACCTAAAAAATATATATTTTTTTAGTTTAAGTCCACTGAATATTTTTTTCTCCACATCTTTGGGTGGGAATTTAGCTGTTAAACTATCACAAAGCATTTTCCCAGATAAAATTCCATAAAACAAGCCACCAATCCCAAATCCTATTGAAAATCTGAGATTCTTACCTGTACAACAGGTGTTGCTTCCCCTTCAGGAAAAGATCAATAAATAAACCAATAAATCAATCAATCACCTGCTGGGTGTTAAACTGTAAGGCATGGTTAGCATGAGCCCAGATTTCAGAACTGGATTCTGACCTTGGCATACAACAGCAACAAAATGCAATTAGGAGAACTTTTAATTAAGACCAGCTGGTCTGAATTAGACAAATTAAACCAATTTTTACACCAAGTAAACCCACCTGTGCTACCTGGAATATTCACTCAGCTGTTTTGTTCACACAAGTGACCACAGAAACACTTGCCTGAATCTTCTAAGAGTGCAGCCTGTTTCTGTCAGTGAGAACAGGATCTATTTCATCACCCAGGAATTCATCCTTGCCTAGACAAAAGATTTTAATCCAGACTGTGTGAGATATGCTGTGCTATGTGTTAGTACCCATTTTTTGTTGAAGTTACAGAGCTTGCAAGCACACCAGGCAGTTTCAGAGGAACTCCTGCAATCCCAGCCTCTCCCTTTCACACTGATGGAAAGAGATTTCCACCTCCCTTGGCCATTGCCTTCTGTGGGTAGTGTTATCCAGGCCATTATTTCTAATTCCCTTTATTTCCTTCATCTGTTTTTGGGGGGTTTTTTTCAGCATTTTGGCTTTCTGAGGCTCTGCCAAGCCCAAAGTGCCACTCACCAAGGTGGAGTTCAGTCCATGGAGCTGCAGAATCTGGAATACCCTGAGGCTTGCAGGACTGCACTGGGGGCAAGGCTTGTAGATTGTGCTGATGTGACAGAGAAAAAGGGAATTTCCTTTCCTATAAACACATTTTATGTTAATGCTTCCCTGAGGGATGAATTTAAGAGTTCTATGTACAGTTCCTTTGTGAATTTTCGAAGTGTTCATCCACATTGTAGAGAAAAAAAGGAGAAACAAACAAAATATTTTCCATTCTTCAGCAACTTCCAACATTTTTATTCCTTGCTTCACCAGTTCTGGTAAAGTTAAAGAGAGTTCTGCAACATGCTTCAGTACTGAAACAATGTGACTTCAAATCATCCTGGCCTTACAAAACCACAGCCTTTACTTAGATTTGGCATTCTTTGCAAATATTTGGTATATTACAGGAAAGTGCTAAAGAATCAGGTAGATATCTGTTTATTGTACCAGTAAAAAGGCAAGAATGTGCTGCTGTAAATACTTTTCCAGTGAAGAAGCAGGAAATAAACTGTTCAGAGCAGTGTCCTTCCACTGGATCCAGCAGGACACTGGAAGCTACTTAGGAAACATTACAGGAGATGAATCAACAACCCTGACAGTGGAGAGGGGATTACAGTGCTTTGCAAACAGTGGAAACAACAACAAAATCTGACTTCACAGCAGCTGTGAGCTCTCTGAGTTCTGTTGGGATAATGAGCAGTGAAGGATTTGTCAAGAAATCATTCTGCCAGCCCTGCAGGAACCTGGGGGAAATGAACACCCAGGTTTTTGTTTGTACAATTTCTAATTTGAGA